>JAQQAE010021842.1:0-10375 GCA_029823295.1 Pseudamia nigra | reverse complement strand
AGAGGATAGGGTGAGATGGAGGCAGATGATTCGCTGTGGTGACCCCTGAAGGGAACAGCCCAAAGGAAAAGAAGAAGTATTTTTACTTTAGTGTTTTTATTTCCTCTGCTCACCAGTAAAAGCAACCCATATAAACAAATGTTACATTTGTGGAATTCCAGCATAATGTAATAAAATCGAGTTTTGCCAAGAAGAAATCACTTAATCCCAACACTCAATAAGATGAAATAACTGTTCTTGTACTGTGGTGCTATAGCCCTGAACACGTGTACATATTTCACATCAATACTGTATGAAATGGTATTACTTGCAGGATAGACTCATTAATTTTTCTCTAACCCACTATGAGCTTAACAGGCACCTTTGTGCAGTAATCATGAAACTTTTCCTCTGCACTTAAAATCAGATTACACACTAAAATGACAATGAAATGCACATGACAACTGGAATTTTTGACTCCTCCGAGACCTAAATAATGGGGTCACTGATGAGAAAATGGTAAGACATTTTGCTGAAGACAGTCATTAAGCTGTCTTAAATATGATTCCAATTGCTCAGAGACCAATTAACATTGTTGCACTGCTTAAAAATACAGTATGATCAAAACTGTACTTCCCTGTCTAATGGCATTGTGTAATAAATGCTGGAGCTATTAAAACTAGCACTGCTGTGGAATATTAACTACATCCCTCTGAGATGTTATTGAGCCAGTAGTCTTTCAGACAGACAACAGTCAGCTAGCAGCCGAAAGCAACATTATGTCTTTAATGATGTGTATTAAGATCACCCTCTCTTTTTCAAACACAAACAAATGCTATTATGCAATTTTCACCAGAGAACAAAAACATAGCTTGTAAATAAACTGTGAACGAATATAATTAACAGCATCTGCAGCAGTTTTTGTTGCTTGCTGAACATGGCAAGCACATTTGCTAACTTAAGCCATTTTACTGCAGGAATAGTCAGACTAGATAAGCTGCTAACTGGAAAGCAAACCAAGCACCAAGGAATGAGAAGCTCATTTATCATACTGTACGTGGCTATACACAAAGTTAGTGTGTACGTGTGTGTGTGTGTGTGTGTGTGTGTGTGTGTGTGTATGATACAGTGCAGAATAATGTCAAAGACCATCTTTATGGTCTGTTCAACATCTATATACCGTATCTATTATTTTTATCAGCTATCACTGTAAACTCTGCATTTATTGCATTTATTCTTCACCACTCTGACATTTGACTGTAAACACTAAAAAAACATATTTGCAAAACAGAGAAAAATGTGTATCAAAGTCTATAATGAATGTTGAATTTCACCCAGATTCTAAAATAAGTTTTTCCTTCAAAGAATACAGTGATTTTTATCCAGTAGAAGCAATGCAATACTTTGTTCTGGTTGGAGGACCTACCGGCATCACAAAAAAATATAACTTTGGAGGAAAAACAAAAACATGGGCTGCCACATGTTGGTAGCTACAGTACTTGCTGGTATATGTATGTGCATCTTTAGTCCCCAGAAAGCAAGAGAAAAATTATATCAGCTGGAGTGTAGTCAAAATTTCCAAATGGAAAATATTCATAGAATCTTAAAATGATCCCATTTTGAAAAGTTATTGCACATACAGTAAGTCATAAGCAGGTTGTTTGCTGTGGTTAATTCCACTAATTCTGGCATACGGTGAACTAGTGGACCATTATTTGATGTAACCAGGATATATTTGTCCTAAGTGAAGAACAAATAAGTAAAAGTTGTGCTGATGAAAAAAAATCATGTTAAATGAATTGTATTTAAGCACAATCTCGATTTTGTCAGGAAATGAACTCAAACTTGGTGCTGTATGACTATTCATCCCTATGGAAAGCTGCTCATTGGCAATGAAGTTACTTCTATGTCATGTGTGCCACTGCACAGGTGTACAAAGGCTACTGGGCTTCAATTGCTGACCCTATTGCTCCTTTTCATTCAACCAATGGTCACTCAGACTATGCAAAGCAACTGACATCACCAATTTTAAAGATGACATATGAATTTTCTACTGATGATATAAATGCGGTTGTAAGCTCCCAAATCCCTTTCAGTGTTGTTTTCTTTTGGTTTTGGTCCCTCCCTGGCTCTCGTTCTGATTGGCTGTTTGTTTTTCTGAATGATAGCATTGTTGGACCGATCAGGGGTGTGGATTATGCAAATTAGACAAAAGACTGGCAGGGACTGGTGTGAAGTGAACCATGCTGAAAGCTGATCTGACTCCAGGTGGGCATGGCCCAGGCCTCAGGCTGAGGTTATTGACAGGTGATGTGATCTCACATCAGGCAGATTCAGCTGACCAGATTAAAAACACACTTTTTGTCCCTGAACAGACTTTCTTGATACGGCAACATTACTGCATGTTACGGCCATGTTTTGTTATGTTAAAAAGCACAGTTACCGGTACTTGACTTTTCATGATATAGTATGTCTCCTTGAAAATCTATTTTTTGAGTGTTTAAAAAAGTGATCATATAAAGAATCATTTTTGACCTTTTGTGCAGCTGTAGGTGTCCTTTCTGCTCTTTTATAAACATATCTTTTATCGCTGTGGTCTACGGGGAAAATGCTTTGTGGGTAGTACTGGTGACTGCCCACTGGAGGAATTAACTTTAAGTGTGAGCTCCTATTAGGGTTCCTTTTCTTATTACACTTCCACAGGTATAACCAGTATAACCACAAAGGGATCCAAATATTGTACATTTGGTATTATTTAGCCTGAACAGAAAGTCTAAATAAGGCTAATAAAGGCTAGAGCTCTTGCATGTTCTCCCTGAGTCTGCGTGGGTTCCTTCCAAAACCAAAAACATACTGGTTAACGTCACCCTAAATTGCACATAGGTATGAATGTGAGTGTGAATGGTGTCTGTCTCTACAGTAGATGTCAGCCCTGGGATAGGCTCCAGCACCCCCTCCCCAGCCCTTGCAAGGATTAATAAGTTGAAGATGAATGAATGAATGAATGAATGAATAGTATTAATGGTTGAACACTCTACAAGGGATAAATTATTGTAAAAATACGGTAATTTCCATATATCTGACAATACTAGGGCAAGTGAAAACTACAGGCTAGCATTACATGTCATCCAGTTCTTGACACTTTTGATCATCAGTATTTCAGGCTACTTCATTCAAGACATTTCAGGTTGTCTTGAACACCCACGCTACAGCATTCTTTTTGCAGGTAATTATTTTTGTCCAGCCAAAAACACCTCCGAATTGTCAAGAAGGAAGTTGGTTTTGGTTTATTTCAGCCCTCCTAACTCACATGCTATAATTAACAGGTAAAATGATCTTTCAGCGGGAGCTCTTTTAGATTCCAACGATTGAACTGATCTGTTATGTTTTTGTCAGTGCCACTTCCATGACATTTCAGTGTGCTTCATTTAATGATTCACCTTTTAGACTCCTACCTGTAACAATGGGTTTCTCTTTTTATTACTCGCAGCTTTATGGTTTTCTTATAAAAGCCTTGTGGTAAAAACAGCTCCATTCTGACTCTTTTTTTCAAATGTGACAGGTTTTTATGGAAGGTAACGTTGTAATTCTTGCACAGCTGGTGTCAGGCAGCACATTTTGAGAACAGTTAAAAATGACACATGACACCAGGAAAGAAGATCATTATCATGCCTTTAATAGCCTGCCTCGGGCTGAATTTAGAGAATAGCTTAACAGTGAGGTGCTTGACTGTTAGAAAAAAACATGTAGTCTAGTACAAAGTTACCATTCAGAGGTGATTTGGCAGTTAAATACCTCTTCTCCTTATCGGTGACTGGCCAGCCCAAGTATTTCATTAATCATTCAGTAATCCCAGAGGTGGGTAGTATTCAAGTACATTTTCTCCTTTACACACACGTAACTATATGTAAAAAGTACTTCTGGGAGTAATTACTTTGGAGAACACTTTTTACTCTTACTTGTTACAAAAATGTTCCTCTACTCGGTTACATTTGACTGCACCTTAATTTTTACTGTGTAATAAAGCCACAAAAATGAGCAAAAATCAACAAAATTCACAAGTACCTTAACAACATTAGCAAAGTAAGCAACAGAAGGAAACAAAATGGAAAAAAAATCAAATAAATTAACAAATATGAACAAAAGAAGCAAACGAGACCAAAAAATGAACAAAATGAGTAACAAAATGATCAAAATCAAAAAAACAAGCAATAAAATTGAGCAAAAGAAATGAACATAATAAGTAAATGAGCAAATAGGAACAAAATTAGCACGTGCATTAACAAAACTGGCAAACTAAGCAACCGAATGAAGGAAAATGAACATAGTTAATGTACAAAAAGAAACAAAATAAGCAAACAAGACAAAAAATTGAATAAACTAAGTAACAAAATGATCATATATCAATAAAACAACCAAAATTGACCACAAATTCACATAAGTAAATGAGCAAAAATGAACAAAGTAATCAAGTGCATTAAAATTGAACACTGTAACCAGAAAATGCAAAAAAAATGAACAAGCCAAACAACAAAATGAGCAAATAACCAAGTAAACAAACATAAATGAACAAAATAAATAAAAAATGAACAAATCTTTGGCACATCATGCATTTTTGCTAAGTTCTGAATGTGTGACTTTAGCCATGACAGGTAATGTGCCTTTTATGGCATTAATAACATATAGATACAGTACAGACAAAATGGTAACCTCCTGACCACTAGGTGTCACACACTATTGTCACACTGTAATATTGTCCTGGTTGCATGTTATACAAATGCCAGTTAGCACAGGTTAGCTTACGTGTCCAGAAGAAAATTGGTGGCCTTGGCATGGCTTTTCAGTCCTTTTAGCGTCTTCATCTCAGCAAAGCAGAACCAGTTTTTATTCAGTTCTTGCTTCTTTGTTTTTCGTGGTGCATTGGAGTAGAATAGTGGAATGAACGTTTGCCTTCAGACTCAACCATTTCTCTGGAGGATTCATTCACCCCCTGATGACATCAGCGTAGTGATGCTATTGGCTGTGACATCCTTCCTGGCCACCGTAGTTCCAGTTATCTTACTGCTCAAATGGAAATACTATCATTGTTTTGATCCTGTAAAAGACTTTAATGCTGCACTTTTCTAAACAGTTTGTTGATGTATTTTTTTTAATATTTGATTTCCTGAAAATACTATCCAGTGCACCTTTAAAAAACTGTTCAAATACAATATATGAGGCTGCAATAACTTAGTTTCTCACCGCATGAGTAGTATTTCCAGATATTTTTTTTCCTCTCACGTAAGTACTTATTCTTATGAGTGCTTCTACTTCTATTTGAGTCACCGTAATTATAAAGTAACTACTTTTGTTGGAGTACTGTTTCTGTTTACTCTGCCCACCCTCGAGTTATCCTGCAGTTGTCTTAATACAACCCCAATTTCAAAAAAGTTGGTGTAGCTGCCATCTGAGGCAGCGCTCATATATGCTGTGTAAGACGTAAACAGAACAGAATGATTTGCAAACCTCATACACCTCTACACGATTCCCCAACAGAACATAAAAAACGTATGTTGAAACTGCAACATTTGATCATTTCGTGGAAAATATTAGCTCATATTGAATTTGATGGCAGCAACACTTTTCAAAAAATTGGAATAGGGACAACAAAAGGCTGTAAAGCTAATTGGGACACATCAAAAACAACTGGAGGAGCATTTGACAACTAATTAGGTTAACTGGTAACAGGTCAATAACATGACTGGGTATAAAAGGAGCATTTTAGAGACAGATCCTCTCAGATGTACTGTAGATGGGCAGAAGTTCACGACAAACTGCATCTAAAAATTTTGGAACAATTTCACAAAAATCTTCCTCAGTGTAAAACTGTGAAGACGTTGAAGATGCACCATCTACCTATAATAATATCAAATGATTCAGAGAATAAGGAGGAAGGTCGGAGGTCAAAACTGGATGAATCTTTGGGCCCTCAGGTGGCGCTGCATTACAAATAGACATGATTCTGTACTAGAAATCATTGCATGGGCTTAGGAACACTTCCAGAAATCACTGCCTGTGAACACAGTTAATCGTGTAATTCACAAATACATGTAAAGCAGAAGCCATATGCGAACATGATCCAGAAACGCTGCCATTTTCCCTGGGCCAAAGCTCATTTAAAATGGTCATACAGTTTTGAACTTCAGCCTTCCTCCTGGTTCTCTAAATCTTTTGTTGGACTTTTTGGAATTGGGGTCGTACTACAAAATGTGTTTAATTTTTTTGTATGTGTGTTTTTATTGCTTGATGTCTTATTTTTCTGTAAATACCTTTTGCAAACTTGCTTTTGAAAAATACTCAATAAATTAAGTTGTCCTAACTGCAGATAATTATTATTATTTTTCAACTGGCCACTGAGAAATAAAGCGGCACCTTCTCCAGCACTGAATGTACCAACTGTCAAAATCTGTTTTACACATTACCAATGTGTTACATAGGACAGAGTGTCAAAGTTATTACACACTCAATTAAATGCTGAGTTTTTATAAGAGCCTTGTTTTTTCTGGGTTTTCTACTTCAGAAGCTGTGGATATGAATGAGAATCCAACATCAAGGCTATGTTGGCTTGTGATCTAATGAACTGAATTCAGCCCTGATTTGACAAATTGCCACAGTGACAATTACACAAAAACGTCTCAGGGGTCCTTTCGAACATCATGTCAACATGTTTAATTGTCAGCTCCCTTTAGTATCTCTTGCACATGAAAGCCACTGCAGAGAGCTCAAAGCCAAATCAGCATGAATCTAAGCAGAATCTTGCCTGGAGAGAATCTACACACACTTTCCTACTGTATACAGTATGCTTAAAGAAAATCAATATGGATTTAATCTTCTATTTATCTTTGTCATACAGAAACGATTGCCCTCTTCTTATTACACAGCTCAGAGCCACAGTACAAAAATGTATTTATTAATTCCCTTCAAATGAGCAGATTGTCACTTCCAATGGCCGTCAGGGAGGAACAATCATGCGTACTGCTGTCAAACCATGATCGGGGTTATGTAGCAGGAGAAAAGGCTGATAATTAATCTACTGTCTCTGACACAGCAATCCATTTCACAAAGACTGCAGATTGTGTCTGTGTAAAGTGACCTCTGCTTTATACTGTGGCAGAGCCTTAAAAACATCCACATCTGGACCTGCCAAGGCAAACAAAGCCCGCCTTTGTTCGACTAAGCATCGCATCAACCTGAGCAATGTTTTAGAAAGCGTAAAAGTGAAATAAAACACAGACACTCCACGTGCAAACCTATTATTGTGGTCCGCGCAGGAGGCTGTGCAACCAGAGAGATCCGCGCCACAAAACCTGCTGTTTCCCTCGGCTGTTCGGGCCCAAGATATTCATTTGTGTGAAAGCTTCTGTGGGAGCGACGTAGACTAATGGGTAGACATATAATGCTTTTTTTCCCCAGGTTATTGTGTGTGATAACATGTTTCATAATCAAAAGGAAAGGGGATCATTTTCTGCCTGTAATCACTACATTTATTGCAGTATCAGCAGGCAATTTAATGTTACTGAAATCACTGTTGCCTCTACAATAACCTCTAAATATTTCAAGGTGACAACACAGTGCCCGCCGGAGAAATTGGTAAGGACCTTTCATTTTTAAGATGTCACCTATTATTACTCTGCATTTTGCTGTGACTAGCGGAGATAAGGGACACTTCCTATCGACACGATCATCAGAAGCCCAGTGTCACCGGTTCATTTGCAGTGAGTGATCCTTTCGATGCTGATCACAGCTTAATATGATCAATTAATAAATAGACAGATAACTGATTCTGCAGCCACAAAATGTACCCGAGAAAATGCATCGTTATGTCATAAACATAATGACTTAAGCAGATGTGGATGTAGTCATAAACGTAGGGACTTGGGTTATACAAAACAGTGCACATTGATCCTGAATCAGGCAAATGTAATAATACAGAGATGCTGTTAAACTGTTCACTATCAAGCGACATTGCCAGACATTTTTTTCTTAATTATTTTTGCTCACTTTGTAGAGTTTATTCCTTTCTCCTTATTGTTTTGGAATTTGTGTCATTATTTTTTAAATTTTAGTTCATTCACTTGATTGTTTTGTTCATTCTGTGAATTAATTCAATTGATTTTTTGTTCATTTTGTTGCTTAGTTTCTTCATCTTATTTGTTTTTGTTAACATTTAATGTTTTGCGCATGCACTTTCGTTCAACTTGCTCATTGTGTGGACTTTGTATGTTTGTGCTAATTGCTTTATTTTTTAAATGTGCTTGATTGTTTTAAAATTTGAATGAATTCACTCAATTATTTTGCTCATTTTTGCTCACGTTGTTCATGGTTGTGAATGTGTTCACTTGACTTTGCCTATTTTGAGGCTTACCGTAATTTCCATAGTATAAGGCGCACCTAAACGCCGTCAATTTTGTCCAAATTTGACACTGCACCTTATAATCTGGTGCACCTTATAATCTGGTGCGCCTTATAGTGCGGAAAATACGGTAGCTTATGTGACTGTTTTTGATAGTATAAAAATTTTTTGCTCATTCATTTTGTTCAATTTGCTAATTTTGTTCGGTTGTTCATTTGTGCTTTTTTTTATTTTTTATTTTTTTTACTTTGTGAATTCACTTTACTTGATTTACTTGATAATCTTGTTTACTTTGTTCATTTTTATGAATGTACAGTATAAAATTGCTTTTGTCCATTTTAATGTTTAGTTTGTTCATTTTTGCTCATATCATTGTTCTTTTTGTTCATTTGCACTCATTTTGTTCATTTTTAATTTTTTGCTCATATTGTTTTGTTGTTCATGTTGTTGCTTATTTTGTTCTTTCTTTTGAACTTATTCAGTTGTTTTTGTCCATTTTGATGCTTTGGTTGGTTTGTTTTGTTTATTTATATTTATGTTATTGCTTTGTAGAAGTACGTTTATTGAAACTAAAGGGTATTCTGCAACTACCCTCAGAAGTCCAAACAAACAAATTCACCACTATGTAACTGAGTAAATGTATTTGAGTATTACCGCCTTAAAGTCATAAAAATATATAGGTGAACATTTCCAATTGATTTTAGGGGATATCGGCTTAATTAAACTTTAATTAGGACATTCATGCTCTCTATCACTCCATAAAAGCTTTTTAAAGGTCTCCTGAAAAATGAAGGTTTTTGTCAGCAGTAACTTCATTTTCAGACTTTTCTCCCTCTGCTTTGTTCCTTCAAATAAACAGAAACTCTGAACATGAAACATCATGTCATTTGCATAGGTTAATTAAAAACAGCTTCCGACTCTATTTCCCGTGTCAGTCAGAATACTAATTAAAAATTGCAGAAAATGTACATGCAGCTGATAATGTTGACAGCTTTTTCATACAGTATGTCTTAGAATAATCATTATTTTTAATGTACAAACAAGCTGTTTTTGTCCCAAAGATGTTGACTTTATACAGAGCAAATTGTTTTTTTTTTCTTTTTACTCTATTTCACAGGGGAGCCGAGCCATCTTAAGCATGTATGTGTATATTTTGCTTCCAGATGGCATCACATTCTGCTTTTGTACATCAAATATTGTTTTTAATGTTTTGAATTTATAAACAGGATTGTAGCTTTAAACTGAAGAACTACAAATAAGCAACCTATCCCCAAAATACATTCTGGCATAAGTGCTCTTGGTGAAAAATCATCCAAAACAGAGTTATGGGATTTCATTACTGTGGACAGGGACATTTAGCATGTGCTCAGTATCATTTGTTGGAGTGTGGCTTTTGTCTTTGTGCAGCGTGCAAAATGGCCACAAAATGATCTTTTTGAAGAATGACATACTTACAAAATACAATTCACTATGAGACACTTATTCCATCATATGGATTTCATATAGCCCTAGACCCATTTGAGGGTTGCTTTCTGAACAAATAACCGAAAAGGGCTACTCCAATATACAGGACCATGCATCATTTCTTACTGCGGTAAGAACATTTAGAAAGCAGTGCAGTAAAAGGTTACAGATGTGGCAAAATAACAGAAAATGTTGACTGGTACAATTCCTGACTTCAGGATAAAACTGGGGCGAGTAAACGATGCAGCTCTCTTTGAACACAGCATATTACACAAAAAACATCCCTTGTCCCAGAAACACATATGCAGCTACCAAGTAAATTTAATTACATTTTGTCATACGATATATAATTTGTACATGCCAAGATATGATGAAATGATAAAATAAGTTTAAGTATTTTCTTCTTTGATATACAGTATTTTTTTGTTTGAAACAGCAAATCCCCTGTCCATATACACTCTATATCAGGGGTGTCCAATCATTGCCACAAAGGGCCGAGACACTGCAGGTTTTCTTTCCAGCCACTCACTAAAGCAGGTG
>JAQQAE010021841.1:0-10375 GCA_029823295.1 Pseudamia nigra | reverse complement strand
GCCAGATCAAACATGTGAATCATTGGTATTTCACTGTGGCGACCCCTGAGGGGAGCAGCCGAAAGGAGAACAACAACTTTTCCAACCTTGTGTCAACTTTTTTGAGATGTGTTGCTGCCATCAAATTCAAAAGGAGCTAATATTTTCCATGAAATGGTAAAATGCCACATTTTCAACATCTGATATATTGTTTATGTTCTATTGGGAATAAACTATGGGTTTATGAGATTTGAAAATCATTGCATTCAGTGTTTATGTACATTTTACACAACATCCCAACTTCACTGGAATTGAGTTTGTACAACAGGACCCAAGTACCTGTGTGATCATGCTCAAGTTGTTTTACAGCAACATTTTTAAGAATTAAATACAAAAATTTTAACTAGCATGGGAAATAATGTCTTGTTACTCATTTTTATTTCTGACATTTTCATTTCTTACTCTGGTAAAAGGCACATTACCCTCCTGCAGTGTCTCCTAGCTGATGAGCTCTAGAAAGATCTTTGCATTTGGTGATTCATTTTACATTTTTGGAACTTTATGTTGCCACTGCCATTTAATTCATTCTCTTACCTCCACACTCTGAGAGGTTTCGAGCTCCGACCACTTTGGAGATTTCCCTTCCTTCAGGTGCAGGACAGACCTCACAAGACATCTGTCCCTCTTCGTCCTGATAGGTCCCCGCCGGGCAAAGGACACACCGACCCTGGTCTCCATCATAGTACGTCCCGGCACTGCAGCTCACTAACGGACAGAGGACAGACATGGAGGTGATCAGAGGGTTACTGGACTCTGTTTCTTTCAAACAGGTGCATCTCTGGTTAAATATATGGAATGAACAACATCTGCATTGTTTCCCCACATCGATACCAAGCTTGTGGTTGTTCCTCATCTTTGACAGTTTCCTCTTATTGTTGTGGTAAGTTTGAAAAAAATCTGAGCCCTCATTATTCTGTCACAATGAACTAATTGCTGTGGTATGTGGATAAAAGTAGAGCAAGGGTAATACAGCCAAAAATGTTTTCAGAAAAATACATATCAGTCAGTATTGATTATTATCATGATAAATGTTAAATCCTTATTTTGGTCAAGTTTCAAGTTTAATTTTTGGTTCCGAGTGAATATTAAAGATGGTTACTTGTGGTTTTAAATTATTGGCAAAAGATACAACAAGATAGAAATGACAAAAATGACCCAATATAATTAAAATAAAAATATGCAAAATGACTTAAAAGATGCAAGGCATAGAAACAGACGAAAAGAACAAAAAAGAAGTAAAAGAAGAAAAATATGTAAAAAGACAAGAGATACAAAATGCAGGAAAAAGATAAAAACAGCAGAAAACAAAAACAATGATGGAAAAATAAAATTATGCAAAAGATAAAATGGCGTAAAAAAGTTTTTTAAAAAAAGATGCAAATGACAAAACACTAAAAAATGGAGGAAAATGATAAAGACCAAAAAAAATGACAAAAAGATTTTAAAAATGAAATAAAAATGCAAAATCATGAAAAGAAAGTTTTTTCCTCAAATTTCTTGATATTTTGCTGAGTCGGCAATCCCACTATTGTCTTCAGTCTTCTTCCACTTCTGTACGATTTTTATTGTTTAACCAGTCCTACATTTTTTGCCTGATTCAAACCATTCAAACTTCATATTGTTCAGCTTATTCAGGACATGTCTACAATTATTTTTCATAATTCTAACCTTTATAGTTTTAAAAATTTTAAGCTGTTGTGACAAAATTTTTCCCATAAAAAACAAGGGAGAAGTTTTTTCAAAATCCTTGAAATCTCTTCAATTTTAAGCTCATAGAACTTCAGTATACTTCAACTCTTCAACTCCAAATACACTTTAAACAAGTCACAAAGCCAATCTAAGCCTGGGGTGTTTTTTAGATGTTTTCTGTGTTTATAATGAGGTTTCAGTGTTGTTCACTTTCTAGATTTTCTTCTTCACTTCTTTTTTAAAAATGTTTTGTCCATTTTAATTAATTTTCCTCATTTTTTTGATCATTTTTCTTCCACTCTCTGATGATTATTTGTTCTGTTTAGTTTCATTCAGTTATCTATTTCACATGTCATATTATTGTTGCTCATGTTTGACATTTCCTCTATTACTTTGTTCAATTTTTAAAAATTATTCTTTGCACATTTTCTTTTGTTTCTATTTTACTTTTTTAAAATTTTTGTTCATTTATTGGTTCTTTTTTTCAGTATTGTTCATGATTTAGATTTTCAACTTAAGGTTTCAACTTTGAAAGTCTTCAACTCATTCTTCTGCATTTCATTAGTTTAACATGAGATCAGCACTTCAGCATTTTTCAACAAATGAAGCAGTCAGCAATCCCACGCAATATCTTCAGAGGTTGCAAGTTTTCTAGTTTACTTTTTATTTTCTTTCTTTGATTTATACATCCATCATCTTCCGCTTATCCTGATCAGGGTCATGGGTCAGCAGCCTGAGCAGACGCCACAACATAATATATATAATGTAAACAATAATTACTCATTTACTGCCCTGTTCTATAGAAGTATTAAGACCAGTGCAATGAAAGAAAAGCTTGTACATGTCGCTCACATCAATTAAGCAGACTGGGGTGAATTAAACGACTACAAACACCAAGAGAAACAACAGGGATAATGTAAAACACAGACGTGGATCAGCAATGCAGTGGCTCCACAAAAGCAAACAGGCCTCACCACAACGGAGACCGACATGATAAATACAGCTGCTACGTGACACAACCATTAACGTAAAGGAACCCAGACTTCAGCCGCCACCTCACGTCATCCAACACGACCACAGCCAGACCGGACACATGAACAGCATCTATTAAAACCTCTAACAGTGTCACGTCTAGCAACAGCTACCTGATTTTATTTTCACGCTCGCAAAAGAAAAGGGAAAAACTTGACACTCAGCTGATTAATGAGATGGAAATTAGAGGTAAACCTTTTTTTCACTGCTGACAGCATAGTTTTATTTGTCTGTGAAGAGATTAAAGAAATATACTTGATGACCTTACAGTTGATTCATGTTGTGAGAGATGCACTATAGTTTATTTTAGCTGTAATTTTAAGAACGTAGTTACTAAGGATCTCAACGAGGAAGAAGACACAGGTGAGCAGTATAATTTCCAGAAAGTGTTCATGTTAAATTTACTGATTCCACATTATGCAGTTGGTTAAACATCTCATGTGACATGCGTCCCACCGTATTACATAAGGAATACACCATGTGTAATGTATATCTGGTCATATTTATTTATGTATTATTAGTTTTATACTGTCTTTGCATATTCGCTGCTAGTACATACTTTTAGATTTTTGTAGTGTTTCGTAGCAACCAATAATGTAACAATTGTCAATAACATACTAATTTTGGACATTTTATATGTAAAAAGAAAACACTCCACCAAGCAGCTTAGATCCCCAAAAGGCTGCTGTTATTTACACCACAGATCAATAGTTCCAAATATGTTTGATCTATATTATTAGATTCCATGATCATGAAAGCCTATCCTTAGCATTTGGAATCACATTAATTTTATT
Organism: Pseudamia nigra; assembly: GCA_029823295.1. NCBI lineage: Eukaryota > Metazoa > Chordata > Actinopteri > Kurtiformes > Apogonidae > Pseudamia > Pseudamia nigra. The sequence continues at coordinate 6,821 of JAQQAE010021841.1, read as the reverse complement.
ATTATACGGCCCTCTCTTGCAATGGTGGAGAATACTTTGAAAAATTGCTAGATCCAGAATGTGATCCAGATCACCCCCAAAATCTAATCAATTGTTCCTTGTATAATTTCCAAGCTACCTTGAAAATTTCATCAAAACATGTTAATAGCTCTTTGAGTAATGCTGCTAACTAACAGACAAACAAACACTGACAAAAAATAAGCTCCTTGGCAGAAGTAATAAAGCCAATAACATAATTACTTGCCAATAATGTAATAAAGTTTTTGAGCCAATAACATAATAGTATTTTGCCAATTATCTAATAAATTATTACATTATTCGAATTGCATTTTAAAAAATCCTTTGAAAATGTAATAATTGCAGCCGATAATGTAATAATACATAAGTAGGACTGCATTTATTCTTGGAAATAACTTTTTTTTTTTTACAGTTTTTGTGCAGATTACTCCTCAAAATGGGCGTAGTGGATGGTATAGTCAGCATATTCATTCATCAATGATATGCACTATGCAGCACTTGAAAATTATTTGTTTATTTCATGTCAGTGTCTCTGTTGGATGTTGTATTGTCAAATAAATGTACCACATTTTTTTCTTGGAAAACTTTTAACATGACATGACATCATAAGTCTCAGCCATTTGTCTGTGTCCATGTCCTCTGCACTGTGCCAATAATGTGATAAAGATCACATTATTGTACAAATTAATGTACAAAGCAGAAAATAAATTGTTACCACAACCTGTACAAAAAATGCTTCATTTGTGAAACCGAAGACAGCAGAAGCAGATGTCATTTTACTCATACATCTGCAAGGACAACTAAAAAGCAGATGTGTATTTCAGTGGCTGGAATAAAATTACTGATTAAAGACTGATTTAAAAAGTCACACAAGCATTTTTCAGTTCAAGCAAAAATATAAGGAAGTTAAAATTAAGCAATATGAGACAGACAATAAGTGTTTGGATACTTATGGTTTTGCTTTTGTGTGTGTATATGGGGGTATGAGCGGGTTTAAGTGTGTCTAGATAGACATTATGGGGGTTGTCTGATCAGTAACTGGAATTGAGAGCCCATCTATGTTTAGGGTTTAAGGTCTGAGGAAGGGGCAGATTATATAAGATGTTTCTTCTAGTTTCTCCTTTTTATTCATAGAAGACACACAAAGACATACATTTTAAGATGTTTATGCACGCAATGATTTTTTTCCACATTTTCTTTTATTGTATAAATCCAGTTGGGCTCAAGCATCACCATCTACAACCACACACATCTCATCTCTGCATAACAAGGCACTGTACTCATGAACTCTTTGTGTCCTGATGGAGGTTGTATTCGGCCTTTAAGGTGTTATTTTTAATAATACACAATTTTGTGGTATGTATTCTACTGTATTATGTAATGCAGCTTCAGCATGTTTTAACCCTTACTGTGCCAATTATATAAATTTATTTTATTGTACCACGTATTGTAGCCTTGTCATGTTGATCATTCATATGTAATTGTGCTGATTATGTTGTACATATAAAAGCCCAACTAGGGACAAGAGTTGAAAATTAGTAAGAGCTATAAACTCCCTGCACAGCACATGCATTTATAGGAAATAAAAGTAGAGCAAGACGCATTAAGACAGTGAGCATTTTGACTTAAAATCATCAAAATAATGAGGAAAAAGAATTAAGCAAAAAATACAAAATAGTGAGGCAAATCAATGAAAGTGAATAAAATCAGAAGAAAAATGAAGAAACAGCGAATAGGATCAGGAGAAAAAGTAAACAGGATCAGAAGGAAAATAAACAAAACAATTTAAAAAATGGAAAAAATGTTACCAAAATCAGCAGCAAATGAACAAGCCAATCAAGGAAATGAACCAAATTAGATGAAAAAAAGAAGAAAATCAACAAAAATAAACAAAATAAGAAAAAAATGAACAAAATGAGCAAAAACAAACAAGAAGCTGCAAAAAAGGAACAAAAAAAGAAGAAAAATTAACAAAATAATCAAGTAAACGAACCAAATTAGATGCAAAAAAGAAAAATCAACAAAATCAACAAAAACAAAACCTTCAAATTGCGTGGTTGATTCATATTATTTTTAATACATTATCAAATAGCAATAAAGCATAATTGTGATTTGTATTTCACTAAACTTACATGCCATGATGGACATAATTAACAATTTTCAACCACTACCTTTCTTAAAATACATGACATTATTTTAAAGACTCTCTGGAAAGTACCATAAGAATTTAAAATGTCCAGTTTTTTAATCATTCATGCATAAAAAGGTTAAACTGTATCACCCCCTGTTGAAATAAAATGTGTTTCATCCTAGCTGAAACAAATAAATAATGAAATGAATGAAATGTCAGAGTAAATTTGGCCCGTTTGGCTGTTTTTACAATATCTATTTCAGTGTTAACACTGATACACAGGAAAAAAGGAAGCCCTCATGCCCTAAATGAAGCTGTTAAAATGTCTTCACGAACCAACTTGATGCCACCACTTGAAAACCCTGAAACAAAAGAGCACCGACTCTGTACAGCTGCCTTTGTGCTCCACATCTGACCACATGATAAAACATCAGGGAATACGTTCTAATGCACCACCGGCGCCCACAATTCTTTCAAAAGCAAACGCACAGACAAATCAAAGAGCCTATTCCCCTTCTTATCTCACCAAAGTACACCGCTGGATTAAAGGAACCAAAGCACTATTTTGGCCCCCCTCCCCTCCCCATTTATACTGATGCCTGTAATTAATTTAGGAATTACCGCGTCTGTCTGATGGTCTTAAAGACTTGACTTGAAAACTAAAGCCGATCTCACACAGAAATAAATCAGTGAAATTCCCGGGCCTTTAGTGCAAAAAGTGCCTCGGTTGTAGCCTTTAAACTGCTTGTTAGTAGAGAACCACTATCTCTCAAAGCTTTACACACAAAAAGCTCTAATGCACATCTATTATACGTGGCTCAGCAAATTGTTAGATTTTCCTTCAGAGAAAGAAAATGTAATTCTCTCAAGAGCAGTTCATTTTTTGAGGGCTATTGTTTATTCTGAAAGACCATGAGGAGCCATCATTGCATTGTCCTCTAACAGCTTTTATTTGACAGAGGGAAGCAGTGAGAGAAGAGAGAGAGTGAGAGTGAAAGGGAAAAAAACCTTGAAGCCTTTCAAATGCAAAGAACAGCTCTTTAGAGTCCTCGAATTGATGGCCCCAAAGAGGTTTAAAAGACCTTTCACCTCTATTCAAGTCCGCAGTCTTTGCCTGCTTGATGACATAGGAAAACACTACGGTATCACAGTGGTTAGGAGCTGAACCCAATAAAAGGGGTCAGGTTTCTGAATCCCCCCATTCTGCTTGGCCCAATCGCTGCTTGCGCCCATCAAGCAGAGGCCCAAACAGCTGATGCTAATTGATTCCCATGGTGTGGCTGAAGTCAATTCTCTTTAGCAGTTTAGTGGCTGGGGGTCATGCAAAGCAGGCCCGGCTGGGGGCAGGGGGGACAAAGTACTCAAACTGCCAGCTTGAATCAACAGCACTTCCTAAACATCTTCAATGTTAAAACAAACACACAAACAAGTCGACTACAGCGGTGGACATGCACCATTCACAGCATCACCGGACTGTTTCAAGCAATATAATAGTTTAAATATAAATAAATATACATACAACAAAGCTGCTACATCCTTACCAATAGAAATAGTCAAATTCACCTGCAGCTGTCTTTCAATGCAATTCTTCATTAGTCTGTTTTCATACATTTTAAAATGTTGAAGACCCCAGTTTGTGACATTTCCTAAAGCTGCACTGTCTCTCAATAATAAACAAAATGAAAATGAATCAGACTTTTACATTCTAATACATAAAGGCATCCATGCTTAAATTTCATTAACACGAGAACTGTCAATGGATGTATGAATTATTTCACTGTGTGTGTTGTATAATGAAGAGTCACTGACATATGTACTCATATAACCTTGACCTAATTACGTATCTACATGCTCACCTATGTAACTTGTGTCAAACATTGCCACTAGCTGAAGAACCGGTTAATACCAACTGTTGTAACATTTAGGGCTGAGTGTTCTGTCAGGAGATTAGACATCTGCAAATATGTGCAAAATGTCCTGTTCCTTCACCTTCCTCATTATATTTTCCTTGTTGTAACTATCTGAGGCTATCTTGACAATTACTAAGGTGGCATAATCTTCACTATGCTTACACTCACACACCCTGTCTTGTGCGTGAGTTTTTCCTGTGCACAGCTTGAATAAAAAAACGGAAGACTGTTTTTCAAATGTTCATTACTTTGGTTTCATGTTTTAAAATACTGAGGCACTACAGTTTGGGACTTTTTCTAAAAATTTGAGGCTTTACACTTCCTATTACTAGATGCGGTCAATATAAACCCAGATCAGATTAGTCCTTAGTGACCTAGATGGAAAGTTATTTTGAGGTGCCTGACTCTCCCATATTTATCTTGCTTTTCAAACATACAGCATATGAATAGTTGAATTATTAAAGTCCCAATTTATTATTTGCATTATTGAAAAAGAAGAATTTGCAAATTATTTTGCAAATAAATAACAGCAAACTTAAAAACTTTGACTGTGCCATGAGCAGCCATTTAGGTCTTTGAGGGTTAAAAATATTGGCATTTATACCTATAACAGCCACTGGATGAAATTCACCCTTTGTAAAATGCACTGATGTTGATTTTTTTGTTTATAAGTTTAAGGCAACAACATTATTTATATGTAACTTCAAAGACATGTAATGTCGTACATAGCAGTATGCAGTGGAAAACAGATTTATGAACCGAACACCTATTTTTTCTAACAGCTATTTTCACTGTCATTTTAGACTTTTAATTGTAAAATCAGAGCCCAAAACATAGCTGATGATTAAATAAACTCATGTTATAATCTGAGACGCTCTTTTGGGAAGAGAATGGCTAAATACAATGACCATCAACATTTTTGTGGACTAGAAATGGTGCCAAATTGTAGTAAATTTGACCCATTTGACTCTTTGGAGGTCATAGCATATCCTGACTGTTCTAAAGTTAAAGAATTTAAGTGTTTATTGAAGGCATTGTGATAAAGTGGCAGAAATGTAAACTAACTCAACAAGTGTCCAAATACATTGCTACATATGAGGACAGATGATTTAAACAGAACACAGATGAACTTTTGTCCAAATGCACTACAGATTGTATTGTTGTCGTTGAGGAATACCGGTATGCTCCATCTGAGCCACTGAGAACAAGCCCCAAATGTTTTTTCAATGGAGTGGGCAAATTGAAAAGGACTAAACTGCGCTCAGAGCTAAGCCAGAGCGGGAGCTGGGGGAGGAGGGAAAAATATAGCCCCTTTAAAAAGCTGGATGTTAAGAATGCCTTTCAGCCTCCCCTCCTCTCCCAAATTACATGTCTACACCCCTGCCATGGCCAATAGACTGCTTAATGTTGACCTGAAAGCGTAGCAGGGGAGTTAAGGAATCAAGACAACTTAAGACCTGTAGTAGTACTGGAAGATAAAATGAACATGAGCAGCACAAATGACTTAGATGTTGATGTGGAGGCCAAATACAAGGTGCTGCAGGGTGATGCAGGAGAAGTAAAGAGGATGTTTGATTCTTTCTGACATTTTATTCTATATTACCTTGACAAACTACAGATCAGACCTGGGTTTGGAATCATTTTGTTTCATGATAAGTACACAAAACAGTTCTATCAGGTTTTTCAAAAGAGGGAAAACAAAACACACAGGGGAGTTTCTGTGACATCGGCTGATAATTTGATGATAACGTCCCACATCCTGAATATTATTGCAAGACATCTGTGTACACTGATCAGAATGCAGACCATCCGAATAAATGTTTAGACATCCCAGCAGAAGAAAGGAAACATTTTCTCTCACTGATATTAAGACGATGTGAAGCAGGCAGCAAACTCACTGTGAGGCCCAAAACTAGGGGCGCACAATCACATCAGTCAGAGAAAACACAGGCCAGGCCGCAGCTCAGACAGTGTGCGGTCTTACTTAACTAACATTTTCACCATGGCAAGTTGTATATAAAACCCAACCAAGAGGCAAAAAGGTACCATGAGACCTACCAGCAGCCCTCGTGTTCCACTGTTATCCCGGAGAGATGCTGGAACATCTCACAGCTTGGAGGAACAACAACAGTCTCTCTGTTCTTCCATGTGAGCTGCCCTCCAACCAGCTCATTACAGCATGTCTGCAAACCAAATATGGCACTCATCTGGCCAACACCTGCTCCAAATCCAATCATTAAACCAGCTTGTCTAAATATATCTCGCTGGCATGTACCAGTTCAATTACTATGAGTCTACTGTGTGTAGAGCAGCCACCGCTTTGTTTTCAGCTCTGGAGAAATGAAAACCACAATGGAGAGCTGAAGGCCCGCCCATTCTGATGAACCTCATGAGACCTGACTTAAGAAGAAAATATGAATGGTGTTATAATTTTTGATCCAGTTTGAATTATGTTTAATGGCGTGTCCGGCTCATAAGAGAATAGTAAACCACTATATAAATTGTGTGAAAGGCTGCGTTTGTGTTTGCGTGTTGTTTTCTTCTCTGTTATTTTTGCTATAGAATTTATGAATCCTCCTTGTCTTGCCTCACCTCTCATCTCTCCAGTCACCTCATTGTTTTATTTTCTATCTTCCAATACAGTGACACTAACTTGCATTTTCCCTGTAGTTTTGTGCTTCCTCTCTCTGCCCTAGGTCTTTAGGTTGCTCGGTCTCCTGATGTCCTTGCTGTGTGTTTGCTGGTTCTGGACCGGTCCAGTG
>JAQQAE010021840.1:0-10375 GCA_029823295.1 Pseudamia nigra | reverse complement strand
GTCAGCTGGGATAGGCTCCAGCACCCCCCCCCCGACCCTCACGAGGATTAAGGGGTAGAAAATGGATGGATGGATAAAGGTTAGAATTATGAAAAGAAATAGCAGGAATGTTCTGTGTAAGCTGAACATTCTGAAGTTTGAGTGGTTTGAATCAGACAAAAAGTGTGGGACTAGTTACACGACAAAAAACATACAGAACTGGAAGAAGGAGATTGAAGACTGAAGACAACAATAGTGTGGTCGCTGAGTCAGCAATCCCAATTATGAAGCAATAACTTGTAGTGAGTCTTTGCATTTATTGGGGAGGAATTTTGTCCCACTCCTCTTTGCAGAATTGTTTTAATTCAGCCATGTTGGGTCGTTTTTCAAGCGTGAATGGCCCGTTCAAGGTCATGCCAAGTATCTTGGTCAGATTTAATTCCAGAATTTTTCTAGACCAGTCCAAAACCTTGACTTTGTTTTATAGTCATTCAGAGGTGGACTTGCTGCTCTGTTTTGGATCATTGCCCTGCTGTGACAGAACAGAATAGAATAGAATAGAATAGAATAGAATAGAATAGAATAGATCTTTATTGTCTGCTTGGTGGAAAATTGTCTTTGACTCACCAACATACAGGACACGACACAGATACTAAAGATACTACAAAAATATGAACAATGACAAAGAAATAAAAATATGGCAGAAATTACAAGCAAAATGCAATTTAATACAACACTGCAAAGCGTAGTGTAAAGGAGCAGTTCGTGTGTTTACGTGTGGACTCAGTGGAGTTCATGATTATTACCTGATGGTGCTTGAGCTTGATGCCATGAACCGATAATCAGACATTTTCCTTCAAGATTTTCTGGTAGAGAACAGAATTTGATCCCCAGACCATTAAATACCACCACTGTGTGTTTGATGTTCATTTTATGAAATGCTATGCTAATTTTACACCAGATCTTAACAGGACACACCTTTCAAAAAGATGAATTTTTGTCTGTTTTATGGGAAAATGTGCGACGATGCTTTGTGTTCCTTTTGGTCAGCGGTGGGTTTCACCGTGGAAGTCTCCCACGGATGCCATTTTTGTCTCTTTTTTAATGTTGAATCATGAACACTGACCTTAACTGATGTAAGTGAAGTCTGCAGTTCTTTGGAATTATTTTGGTTGTTTGTGATCCTAGATTAGTTAGTAATGTGTTATTGGAGTAATTTTAGTAGATCGGCCACTCCTGAGAAGTTTCACCACTGTTGGAAGTTATCTGTGGACAGTGGATCTCAGTGTGGTTCACTGGAGTCCTAAAACCTTGTAAATGGCTTTATATCCCTTTAAAATGAATAGATATCAATGCCTTTGATTCTCATATGTTCTTGTAATTCTTTTTGAGATATTTTAGCATATGCCACTTTGTCAGACAGGTTCTATTGCAGTGATTTCTTGATTCATCTTCTGGTAGTAATCAGGCTTGGTAGTAATCATTTTTGGGAAACTCGTCTTTTCAAAAAATGTGGTTAATCACTGTTAATTCATGCTTCTATAAGAGGGGGTAAATACTAAATGATAAGGTTTTTTTCTACTGATAAATGAAATTATCATTTAAAACCTGCATTTTGTTATTTGCTTCATGTATTAGTTGGTGTCAGAGTATTTGATTTTTATCTATGTTTCAGAGAAGCTAATTTAATTCAGTCAGTGAGTCAGCAAAACGTGAACATTATGACATGTTTTTGTAAATTTGGGTTCAGGGGAAATATAAATAGACTTGGACAATGTAAACTGCACTGATTTAAACTAAAGTCCTTTGTGTCATTTCAGGCAAGTGGTTTGTGAGCACAGGAAAAGACAATCTGTTGAACGCGTGGAGGACACCGTATGGAGCTAGTATTTTCCAGGTGAGACACTGTATTTAAAACCCATTACATAAACCTTTATAAATATGGACAATTCTATTTGGGGGGCTGCAGAGTAATGTGTTTCCAAGTGCGGATGATGATAAAGCTGCCTCTGCTTCCTGTTTCGGAGTGTCTGAAGTCGAAACACCCACAAACGCAACACACACACACACACGCTCTGGGGCAAAAAAGAGAAAAAGATTAGGGGCTTCAACAATGATAAACATTTTTTCAAATTCCAGATTTGTAGATCCAAGGTGACTTACAGGGGTTTATCACAGAGTACAGACTGTCTCTCATACACACACACACACACACACACACACAAAACAGAATAAATGTAATAATACAATCCATTTCAATTTCTCTGTGTGAGGAAATGTTCAAACATGAATATGTGGTGAAGCAATATTTTTAGCTGAGTCGTTAATCTGGATGTGAATGAAAATAGCTGCAGGAGATCACGAAAGGGTGGGGCAACAATATTAGTAACAAATCCCCCCATTAAAACAGTTTCAAGGTTTACATCGTCTCAACATTTGGGATAGGTGGCTCTATGACTAATTAATAGGTGGCACTGCTGCTTGTTTTGCAATAACTCAAACGTGTCTGAACTGATTTCTTGAAACATTCCATATCAGATCCCGATCAGATGTGACACATGCCATCTCTTGGGATAGGTGGTGTGAACATTTACATGTCACTCCCGTCAGCTTTAGAGAGTGTGAGATAAGTGGCCAACTCCTGTTCAATGTGGACACAACAGCATGTAAAGAAAAAATATGTTAACTTCAATGTGGCTGAATCAGTTTGCTTAAAATTCATCATGCTTATTAACCATTTGAATATCTCCATCTGTCAACTTTTGAGATGGGTGTTACTACTTTCAAGAAAATAAGGAAACGCTTGAAAGTGATTTTTTTCTTGGAGTGATTTTCTTGAAACTTGCCATCATTATTGACCTTCATCAATCTACTTTCATAGTTTTGAAATAGGTGGCGCTACTGCTTTGAACCTGAGACGGTTTTGAAAAGTCACTCAAAATTCCGAGATTTAATGGCTGCCCTTTTTTGGTGGATACTTCAAAGTCATGGGTGATCGAATAACCTGTAGTTTTAATGAGACTTCTTTAATAGGTACACATGTTAATACAACGGGTTAACACAAATATTCTGTGCTTTTAAGCATGTAGATGTGGAAGTTTAGACTGAGCATGAGAATGTAAGGTGATTTACACGACTTTGAACATGATATGGCTGTTGGTGCCAGATTGGCTGGTTTGTGTATTTCACAAACTGCTGATCTACTAGGATTTTCACACACAACCATCTCTGTGGTTTACAGAGAATCGTCTCCAAAAGAGAAAATAGCCAGTGACCAACAGTTCTCTGGATGAAAATACCTTGTTGATGCCAGAGGCACTGTTAACATTGACAGGATTTTTTTACTTAGTTTTAGACATACCCTTTTGACTAAAATGTCATTTTATTTAATATTTTATTTTATAATTTTAACATCGAAACCATTTTAATTTTAGTCTAGTTTTAGTCAACTAAATTCTTATATGACATAAAGGACAATGTACTATTTAAGTTTTCTTTGAATCTGAAGTCACAATTTTCATGTAAACAAAAGAAACTGGTATTAATTAATTAAAACGTTTTATGTGCATCTCAGATTAATGGGTCACCAACATCTTTGAGATGTAAAGCAAACTTTACAAGATAATGTTGTTGTCATAACTTAGTAGCTTTGCAGAAACACACCAGTAGCTCATGAAACAACGTTAGCCCTAGCAGGCTTACCTCGCATCTGCACATTCTGTGCCAGGTTTGTTGTATTCCTTTTCGTAATAACTCCAGATGGTTTACAATTCATCTTGTTTGCCTCGTCATCAAATCTGAAACGTTCCCATATGTTCGTTCGCTCTTCACTTTCCCCCAAACGTCAACATTTTTGGTTATAAGAGTGAATATAATGTGGACAGATCAAAACAAATGCACACATCTTAAACTCTCATCCACATTGGATGCTTCCTCTTTCTGATTGGATCTCATCTCTCAACTTATCCTCCCTTTCCCTCCTTCATTTTATTTCTTATTTGGTAATTTCTTTGTTATTTTATTTATTTTTGTTAATTTTATCCCATATTTTATTCTTTTGTTTAATTATTTTCTTCAGTTTTTGGTTTTTGTTGTTGTCATTTCTTAAACATTTTCCCAAGTGTATTTTTGATCATTTTTCCTCATTTTCATCTAATTTGGTTAATTTATTTGATTATTTTTGTTCATTTTTCCTTTTTCTGTGTCTATTTTGGTTCACCTATTTGATTATCTTATTCAGTTTTTTTTCTTTTTTGCTCCTGTCCTCACAGCTTCTTTATTGTTTTGCTCATTAAATTTATTTGTCCCTTATACAGTATTTGATGCAATTTTATTCTTTTATCATCTAATTTGGTCCATTTTCATGATCAGTTTGTCTCGTTCTTTTATTCATTTTCCTTCATATTTTGTACCTTTTGTTTCTTATGTTGCTCTTTTTCCTGAACATTTTATGCATTTTAAGTCAAAATGCTCCCTAACTCATAGCATTTTGCTTTGCTTTTTAGCTTTTAATTTAATGCCACCTTGTTATTGCAACCTTGCCTTTATAGGACAATGTAATGAGCAACATGCATGAAAGGGTTAAACACCACAGCCTATGTGAGTTTTGCTGCTGACCATGTCCATCCCTTTATGACCACATCGCACCATCTTATGAAAGCTAGGAGGTCCAACCCAGTAGTAGCACGGTGTACCAAACAAAATGACCAGTGAGTGTGTAAAGCAACAGTATTTTCCTTGAGTACTGCTTTTGTTTACCCACCTCTGACCCAAACACAGGAAATGAAGCGTTCAAAATTTGCAGGACGTTCCAAAGACGCCCCGTGCTCAGACGAAGCCCACACCCTCATATCTGTGTGTTGTTGTGTCAGTGATATTAGCGCTGACCTCGGTGGGCAGCAGGGTTTCAGCTCGTGTCTCCCCATGGACTCAAAGGCAACTGCTGACACTCTGCTTTGTTTTCCAAATGCCAAACGCTTCTAGGACCAAACAGCTGCCGTCACCTGGAGATGCCGTCTCTGTCTCCTCTATCACTGTCCTTTCGCGTCTCCTCGTATCTCTTTGACATCATCCCTCTCCTGTTTACTCTTTTCCTCCAATTATTTTTTGTATCTTTGTCCTTGTCTCTCTTTTTATTGTTGTCCTTTTGTTCTATCACACTAAACCTTTTTTTTTGTTCCTCATAATTTGTCTGTTGCTCCGTCCCCGCCCTTTCCTCTGTTTTTCCACTGTCCTTTCTGTTTCACCTTTTCTTGTTTGTACGTTCTCTTCTCCTTGCTGACTCACTTTGTTTCTTCTTTCAAGCTTTATTGGCAATTTGGGCTGACACCATGATGACATTTTAAATGTCTGCTGTTCATTTCATGCCACTGGTATAACGCAAGCTTAATCATACTTTATTTACTCCTATTTAAATCCCTCTTCTTGTTTGTCTTGTCTTAATGAAGAAAAAGAGCTATTTGATGATGAAGGAGACAGATCCGTTTATTTCATCCTGTTGTTTTTTTAGACATAAGTGGAGACAATTATCATGATTATGCAAAGAAAGAGTGGTTATTGATAGTGGTAAGCTCAAATAATTGTGACAGGATAATGAAAAAAATGTGGCACATCTATTGTAAATGTTTATTGTGGCTCCTGTGGCTTTGTCCCATAATGGAAGTGACACGTTACAGTAAATAAAAATGAACTAAATAAGGACTAAATTAATAAAAAAAGAAGGAAAAAATGAACTAAATAATGAACAAAAGTGAAGAGAATAATCAAGAAAATTAAAGATTAAAATGGCTGAATAAATAAAATGAAGAAAAATGGTAAAAACTAAAACAAACAAATAAGACTGAACACAATAATCAGGTCAATGAAATATAACAAGGAAATGGGACAAAAACATAAACAAAACTGAACATGAGCCATAAAATTAACTAAATGATTGGGAATTTCCAAAACTGACTAAAATAGCAAATTGCCTGAGTGAAAAATGACACAAACTGGCAACATGATCAACAAAATGTAAAAAAAAAAACCAAAAATTTATAGAATACTCAAGTAAATCAACAAACACAAGAAGATGATAAAAGGAAAGATAAGCAAATGAATGGAGAACAAAGTGACACAAACTGAACAAAGTGTTTAAAAAAAATCAGGACAATTGCACAAAAATGTATGAAACAATATACAAAACTAAAAAATAATATGCAAAATGAACAAAATAATAAACAAAATTTTAAAAATTAATATAATAATGAATATTTTATAGGTTGTTGATATGACACCTTAGCCACAACTACAGTAAAACGTTCAGAAAAAACAGTGTTTTTACATAAATCGATTGTACAAAAGGTCTGACTCTGCAGGAGGCGGAGCTGTCACACAAACCTGCCAGTCAAAACCCAGCATGGGAGACGCCTCAAGAATATCCACCACACTACTGTACATTCATAATGCAGAAAAAAATAAATTGTGGAAATGAGGGTATTTTGGTCAGTTTTGTTCATTGTGATTATGTTATTCATTTTACTGATTATTTTTAGTCTTTTAGTGGACATTTCTTGCCCGTTTTGTTTATTTTCTCGACCATTTTGGGGAAACGCAGGACCTAAAAGGAAAGAGGAGTGAGGAGGAGGAGAGTGTGAGAAGAACAGAAGGAAGATGAGTGATGACAGAGCAGTGGGGGGGGCAGTGTTAGATCCTTTAAGGCCTGGTGTCCAGGTCTGGTTTTCAAACACAGAGAAGAAACGAGGTAAAAGCAGAGAGGAGAGCGCATTTTACCTCCTGTTGACCAGCAGACCTGAGCAGCTACTGAAGCCTAAACCTGCAGTTAATGAGGCTGCGGTTCTCTGGAGAACAACAAAGGGAAATAAAGAGGAGCAGATATATTTGTGTGCGAAAGAAGGTAGGGTTCTGTTTGAACGCTGGGGCATCTCTGGATCCTGCCGCTAATTTTGAGCCTCAAGCACTTCATTTTCTGTGTTCAAGTGAATCATTAATGTATCGATTAGTGTTTGTCACTGCATCATTATATAAAATGAATGAAAAATGAGCAAAACAATGGAGCAAATTAAGACAAATAAAATAAATGAACAAGCACAGTGAAAGAAATGATTGAGAAAATGAAGAAAAATGAACAAGATCATCGTAAATGAGCCAAAATAATCTGCAAAATGAACAGAAGTGATTGAAAACAGCAGAAAAATAGCCAAGAAAATAATAACTATGTCTACAACATGAACAAAATAGGCAAGAAATCCTGTAAAAATGAATTCAATGTAAACATGTCCACAAAATAAAAAATAATAAAGAAAAAATATGAATGAAATAACCAAGAAACGAAAAACGTGATCAATAAAATTAACAGAAAGGACAAAATAAATAAACAGAAATGAACATAAAACAAACAAAATAATCAAGAATAAAACTGAACAATACATTGCCCAGAATAAAAATATGTTGAAGAAAATAAGCAAAATGATCAAGAACAAATATAAATGATCCAGAAATTAAACGGAAAAATGGTCAGAACTGAAAAAGAATGTCTATAAAAAGAACAGACAACCAAAAATGGATAAAATTAGTATGAAAATGAAACGCGGCCACAAAATGAACAAAAATAAGATGACCAAAAGGGTCAAGTAGCAAAACAATAAGCAGAATGACCAAAACTACAGGGAAAAACGCAGAAAAAATAAATAAAATTATCAAGAATGTAAAGAAATGATTCACATAATGATCAAAATAAGGAAAGGACTGTAAAAAATGAACATTCCAGAAAAAGAACAGCGATGAAGAAGAATCGACAGGACGAATAGATGGACCAGATGAGCGCAAAAACATTCAATGAAATGAGCAAAAACAGACAATCAAGTGAACACATATGAGCGAAACAATAAATAGAATGGCCAATAATTAACAAAATACTGAAGACAATGATGAAAAAATGGATAAAATTAGTCCCAAAATGATCTACCCAAACAAACGCAATTAAGGAAAGTACAGAAATGATTGAAATTAGCTACAAAATGCAAGAAAATGAACAAAATAATCAAGAAAATAAACAAAAATTACACAGTAATTGCCGAAAATGAACAAAAATGCCATTGGTTTTATAAAGCAAGGCTAAAAAAAAGGAAAAAAAGGGTGTTTTCCAAATAAATGTATTTCTGTGAGTAGATGTTTTACAGTTTTACTCTTACTCAGTTACATTTATGGCGGCAGAAGATGTACTTGGACGATTGGCCCAGGCTCAATGAGTAAGATGAATCAAAGAAAAAAAATGCACAACAAATAAGGACAAAATGAGCAAAAATAATCAAGTAAATTAACAAAAATGGACCAAAATCAACACAAATCAATGAAATAAATGAAAAATGAAAAGTATGCAACAAAGAAAAAATAATCAAATTAATGAAACTGTACAATATAAGCAAAAACAATACACAACAAAATGAGAAAAAAATAACAAAGCAATCAAGAAAATGACATGAAATATGATCAAAATAACCAATAAGACTGAATAAAAGTTAATGTAACAAATTCCACATCATTATCTTTTTTTAATAAAAAATTGTTTTTAATCCTTTCATGCATGGTATTCATGACGCTGGACACGAACAAGGTAACATAAAATGAATAGTAAAATGCAATAAGAGAGTGAGTATTTTGACCAACAAAATAATCAGGATAAAAGAAGAAACATAAGAAGCAAAAGGTAGAAAACATTGTGGCAAGTCAATAAAAATGAACAAAATAATCAAGAACCTAAGTATAACTGATCAAAATAATCAAGACAATGAGTCAAAATTTAAAAAATAATTCAGAGAATCAGTAAAAATGAAGAAAATAATTAAGCTAATTAGTTAAAATAAACAAGACAGATAGAAAAAAAATCAGCAGCAAATGTCAACAACCCAGTCAACAAAATGAACCAAATTTGATGCAAAAAGGAGAAAATTGACCATAAAAAGAAAAATAAAGTCACTAAATAAATTGTATACAACAGTAGTAATAGTAAAAACATCAACCAAATAAGCAAGAAAATGCTTTAAAAAATGGACAAAAACTAAAACTAAAGCTTTCAAATTGTGTGGTCCAGTCATTTTTTTCATACATTATCAAGTAGTAAAAATAATTAAAGTATAATTATGATTGTTTATTACTAAACTGACCTGATGGATGTAATTAAACCATTTTCAGCTACTACCTGCTTAAAATACGTGACATTATTTCAAAGACTGAAGTATCATAAGACTAAAAATGCCATAACACCAGTTTTTTAATAATTCATACATGAAAGGATTAATCTTATTCAAGTACTTATTTGTATGAGTACTTCTACTGCTGTGTGAGTCATTATAATCATGAAGTAACAGTACTTTTACTTGAGTACTGTTTCTGTACACTCTACATACCGTAGCCTCAATGCATTGCATGGCTACCATGTGATTGGCTGATTAAATATTTCCATTAATATGTAGTTGAAAGTCTGTACCTAATAAAATGGCCGGTGAGTGTATCATCTATACTTACAAAAAAAATTTTTTTTTAATGTGCATCATGCAAAAGCAGATGAATGAGTCGGCATACTAGAAGTGTGGAAATAAGGTTATGCAATGCGTCTTATATGATGGCGCATTAAATGATGACTCGTGTGTTTTGTCACAGCTCTGATTTTTTGTTTGTTTTCTGTCGTTCTCCGTCTCGTCTTCCAGTCCAAGGAGTCCTCGTCCGTGCTGAGCTGCGACGTCTCCCCAGACGACAAGTACATTGTGACGGGCTCTGGGGACAAGAAGGCCACAGTGTACGAGGTGGTTTACTGAAGGCAGCAAGACCGATGGACTTTGGGGATGGCGTTTTTACTTTTTTTTGTTTTAGATTTGGGGTTAAAGCATTGGATTGCGGGATATAGCAAACCTCCCCCACGCTCCCGCCAACTTCTCCTGGTCCTCATTACACCACCGTGACCCCTGACCCTGATTCATCACTCCCAAATATCCTCCTCCCCTGTACTTTTATCCGAGGGATGCTAGAAGAGAAAGGGAAGAGATAAGAAGGACAAAGGGAGAGAGCAGCGGCGCGTAAAGATAAAGTCTGAAAAGGGGGAAGGAAGAGAAATGAAAGGAAAGAAGAGGACAAGGAGGGAGGAGGAGGGTAATTAGGGCTGTTTCCTGATTAAGAGCTCAGTGGAAGGGAGGCCCCCAGAGGAGGTTGCGGAGCGGCACTGTGGGAGCGCCAGCCAGGAGCACTGATACCACACAATCGATTCATTAGCCAGACAGTGGAAGCCTTAATGAGGCTGACGCCGCAGCTCGCTCTCCCCAGTGAGAAGTGTCAGAAGCTGGGGAAACGATGACGCTCTGGAGACCGAGGAGGAGGAGGTGGAGGATTGGGGGGGAGGGGG
>JAQQAE010021839.1:0-10375 GCA_029823295.1 Pseudamia nigra | reverse complement strand
TATAAGGCGCAGTGTCATATTTGGACAAAATTGACGGCGTTTAGGTGCGCCTTATAGTGCGGAAAATACGGTAGGTTTGTCAAGAACCTCCTAGGGATTCACAGTTTGTACCGTCACCCCCCTGAGGGGACCGAGGCCCCTTCCACTTCTCAGTGGCTCTGACAGGACGATGTCTAAATATGACACTTTCCACTGGCTGGGAGGCTTCCTGACGCCACTTCTCTCCTCCTGTGCAGGGTCACAACCACCATGGCAACAATAACAACCACAAACACAACCAATACAGTGTCAACATGACAAAAGAGGGGACAAATGACAGTATTGTGACCAAATACAACATGAGCAACATAAACTTCATCATGGTGACACCATAATGATGTTACATTACAGTAACAGCGATAATCATCACAGCAGTAACAACAAAACAGTAATTATAAATTCACCAACATAAATATGAACAATAATATCAATAAAAACAGATAAGGGAAGAGGAAAGAGGAGTCAAGAGGCAGGATATGGAAGGACAGCAAGTTCGAGTTCAGACAAAGACAGGCGACAATTAAAATAGTCTACTAAAATAAAGCAAATTGATCCTGTACTAACAATAGATTAAAAAGCCAATTCCACCTACCTGAAAGGGAGCGGATGTGGCTGAGTGGGGTAGGCTTGGGTGGTGGGTCAGCTGGCAATGGATGACATGTAGCCTGTCTTCCCTCAGCTGGAACCTGGATGTATGGACATACAGCCACCACACGACCTGACACCTCCACCAGAGTGAGAGGAGGTCGGCGGCGAGGGCAAACCTCCTCCACTGAGACAACTCCGCTGGATATGAGCAAAGAAATAATGAGAATTAGGTGAAACACACAAAGAATACGACTGAAGCTCGGTACCTCTGTTCTCTTCTTGTGCAGTCATTCTCTCAGTTCTCCAATGCGCTGATCCATCACCGTCACCTGGGCATTCCTCTTATTCAGCAGCTCCTTGTTCTGAGCGAAGTTGCTGCTCTGCTCCAGGTTATGGCAGTTTTGAGCCTGATACCCCAAGAAAACACAAACCTTAAATACACCACCTTTTTGGACGTCATTCCTAACCAGCAAGATTCAACATTCACATTAAAGTATGACAACATAGGAAATCTGTCTGTAACTTCCACCTATGTTGTTTCTCCAAATAATATATTGAACATATATCATTCAGTCATAACATTAAGACCACTAACTGGCAAAGTGGTCAGTTATTACAGAGGTGTGTTAGAGCTCAGGTCTTATGTTAGAATGTTCTGGCATCAAAAGGGGAATCTACACAACATTACTTGGTACTAATGTTTTGTTCCTTTAGATACTGCAGGGGTCTTCAATGTTTTCCAGGCAAAGGACCCCCAAACTAATGGAGAGACGGAGCAGGGACACCCTATTACACATATTGTTTGAAATTGTTGTTTTATATTTAGCTAGGCCTTATGCCATGTATAAACATATCTTGTTATTGTGCGTTGAATATTAAACTATTAAAATCATATTCAGGTTCATATAGACATGTTTTTATTTTAAAGATGTCTAAGGAACAGTGAGGAGGGGGTCGTGCCACTGTCATTTATAAACATAACTTGTCAACTGATACTAATGTCAGTATCAACATTGTCAATTACATGACTATCAAACAAGATATTCAAATTGACATAAACAATAAATGTGGAAACAAAAATGAGTGATGACTAATCATACCTGATATCTTACATACAATACTGAGCTATTCAAATAATGGACAGATTAATGTTTTTTAAACATACATGTGGTGAGACAGTGAAACCTTAAGCCAGGAGTGTAAACTTTTTTTGACTAATGTACTACATTTACAAATACAATGACCAAGTCAACATAATCTCCCTACATTAAACCCCCACCATAAGAAAAATACTTAGTAAATATAAGTTCCCATATAATTTAACTTTATGTCCAGTAGAAACCCAGACTAGACGTTTGTCTAATGGAGCGAAATGACACTTTATGATCAAACGCTATTAATTATAACTTTGACAGTGACATTTTGTATCTTTTGTTAGTTTACCTGACCAGAGTGAAACACAAACAGATTCAAATAACATCCATTCATGGGCCAGAGTGAACGTACACACTGATGAGTGACGAGCACGTTCACAGTATGTACTGTGGACTTACCCAATACAAGACAAGGTTGTTTCCACGGGTTTTCTCAGCTGTAGAACAGCTACAACTTTTTTCTGAATAGTACACATATTGACCTGACTGGGGTGAGGTGGCAGGTCACGCCTTAGTCTTCCCCGTCTGATGTACAATCTGCTCGGGGCGTAACTTTCTGTTCTCCGAGCTCTTCCTTCCATAATGTTTAATGGTGGAAAATATTTAACGTAAGGGAAATTGGAAGGCGGAGCTTGGAGAACGGAAAGTTACGCCCCGGGCTCCTGCAAAGTGTATAAAAACCAGAGTATTTTGACGAAGACTTCAGATCACTCCCAGACTATCTTTGTGTGTTTAACTTGTACTTGCAAATAAACACATGCATGGCTCTGAAGACTGGTTGACTCGGCTCATCTTTGACTCTGCAGTGTGAGTCTCCGTTCATCTTTTAGGCATAGTTAATTGTGACCAGTATAGGATAGAATTGAGCAGATTGTACATTTTGGACATTTTGGAGCCAAAAACAGAATGTAACCATATTTGGACGAATGGTAGCAGAGCTACAGGAGTGTAATATATCAGAGGTAAACACTTACCCACAACTACTGTCAAGCATATCTCAGGTAAAAGCATGCCCCATTGAATAAATAGAAGATACGAAAGCCCAACTCAGTCTGACACCACTGGAGAGTCGAGTTACCATAGCGACACGTCAATTAAATCACAACAGGGCAGAGATTTGTCAGATTATTTGCCATATCTTAATAATGGAGCAAAAAGTTAAAGATGGACCACCAGATCACTTATTAGAGCAGGGGTGTCCAATCATTGCCACAAAGGGCCGAGACACTGCACATTTTCTTTCCAACCAGTCTCTTCAGCAGGTGATTTCACTGAATTCCTTCCCACTGATTGCACTTCAGTGAAAACACCCGCTATAGTGAGTGGCTGCAAAGAAAACCTGCAGTGTCTCGGCCCTTTGTGGCAATGATTGGACACCCCTGTATTAGAGGGTCCAAATAAAACGTTTGAGACCATGATGACTCAAAAAATGTATTCACATAGTATTTGCAGACAGAATTCCAAAGTAACTCTATGGGAGTCACGGCTCCAGTGAACGGTGCCCCAGTGGCCGACAGCGGTATTACAAGTTTAAGTTACTTCTGGTCTGGTCACTACCAACTGGATTTTATTCATAAATGTATTAAATCCCTTGAGTGAATGTATGAAAAAAATCTTTAACTCTAGACAGTTATGATTATAACACAGCTGTTTCCTCATAGACATAAGACAACCTCATGAATCCCACCTGTGTGTCCCTGGTTAGCTCAGCCTCCCTGCTGCAGATATCTCAGTTTCTGCTCCTGAAACATAAAACAGTAACAGTAATATAAAGCTGCTGAAAATTCTGTGCAGCCACAAAAAGTGTGCTATCTGCTACCCCAGTGAACTAAATAATTGCTAAAACCATTCTTTTATCATCACCTGCTGCAGCTGCTGAGACCTTGACTGTTGATAGCTGATGTTGATGTACAAACTTTTTCATTTCATGTGGAAACAAAGATGATGATGAAACTAACTGTGGCCTTAACTGAATTCATTGTCAAGATTTAATAAACTGCATGAAAACCATTGTTCCCAGGACTATAACACAACATGCAGTCAGCACAAATGCATTTTTCTGTGATGTGCTACAAACTGAAAAATGATCTAAAGAATGGCAGCTGCACTGTGGGAGTCATAAATCTTAGTTTGTTGTAGTTTTTTCACAGATACATTTTATATTTTATTATATTTCAAGAACTTTGTATCCATCAAGTTGTCATGTGAAATTGTGTTAGATGACAAGTAAAGATGGTGCCAGAAAGAAATATAATAGAAACACAATCATAATGTTATGATATTACTAAAGGACTGATTTACCAGAAATATAAACAGACTGATATATTGCACTATTGAGCAATGTCTGTAATAACTGCCCTCTCACTACACTCTGCCACCCGTTTACTATGTCATGTGAAACATTTTAACCGATTAGTGGCTATTTATTTATGTTACAGCC
Organism: Pseudamia nigra; assembly: GCA_029823295.1. Lineage (NCBI taxonomy): Eukaryota > Metazoa > Chordata > Actinopteri > Kurtiformes > Apogonidae > Pseudamia > Pseudamia nigra. The sequence goes on along the minus strand of JAQQAE010021839.1, from coordinate 6,154 downwards.
TCTATACATTATACAGGGAGGCAGGAAAGCCAGGCCTTTTTCTGTGTGATGCTGACTGAAGCAGATTGCACCTCACTCAGCTGACATGTGACTACACACACACACACACACACACTAGTTTGTATTTCTAACTCCGTGGGGACTTGTTTGATATTCCTTGTCCCAGCGTTTCTCAAATTAAGCATCAGGACCCAAAATGTGTTACGGAGCCTTTTTTAATTGTATTTGTATTCTGTTGTTGTCCCTTCGGCTGCTCCCCTCAGGGGTCACCACAGCGAAATACCAATGATTCGCATGTTTGATCTGGCATAGGTTTTTACGTCGGATGCCCTTCCTGACACAACCCTCGCAGCAAGGGAAAGACTCTCATCCCTGGGTGGGCTCGAACCACCAACCTTTCTGTTAACAGCCGAACGCGCTAACCGATTGCGCCATAGAGGGCGCTGGCTATACCTTTCTCCAGTGCTGTTACCTTTTCTCAGCTCTGGGTGGTCATCAAAGCCCAACTCCAGCGGCTCTGACACTCCTTTCTTTGATTGACTGTAGATAGGGCTGGGGATCTAATTCAAAGCACAACACCCACTGTTTGACACTAAAAAACACTGGAGAAATTACTTAAAGTGTAAAACCAGCCACTCGTTGCTGCCTTCACTAACACCTAGCTCCAACTGACTTCGACTGAATGTCCAATACCAAGTCAACTCATTCTAATCAAAACCTGAAAATGACACATGTACTTACTCTAAATTATTGCTTCAGTAACTTCCTGAGAGATAATTTTATTTCATAAATGTAACATAAAATTTACCAGTCTGTAAACACCTGGTCTACTAGTGAATAGGTGAACTGTGTTTTCCTGAATAAAAAAGCCCCTTTACATTTCCCAGCCAGTTTCAGGAAACTGGTTTTCTACTGAAAAATCTAACCACTGTCTCAGAAAATATTTTACCACATACACATAAGAAACCTGAATATAAAATAACTCCCTGAAGCTAGTTAAAAACAAGAGTATTAAAGTGCTATTTTACTAGTTTTATGATTAAGTTTATCTTACTTTTTACCTTTGTGTAAATTAGTTAAGCTTCCATCCAGAGACACCCAACGGTGATAGCCATAACTCCAGTTTGGTGTCACTGTACTCCTTCCATTTGGATTTTGGATCCAAACCTGGAGCAGAAGATAAACTGTCTCTGCATCCCCATGTACTAAACTCAGACTAACTGGAAAGTGAGCAAGTGCAGCTTTAGGCACCATGTGCAATGGAGGTAGCACATTTGGCTTTGGATAACTCCAACATGCACCATGTACTGCATGTATGTACTAACCAATCTTCAATCTTCAAAATTAATTCTACACATCCTCTATAGAGGCTAGTGTCAGTATAACCTGCCTGTTCATTTAACGCGTCAAACCCAGCCCTACCTACTATTCTTTATAGTTCCACTTTATCATGTACCTCTTTTTATCTTGCCATATTGTACCACACCTCCTCTGTATGGCTTCTTATATTATGTTGCATGTTTTTTTGTACAAGCTTTTTTCAACACGTTGTACTGCGTCTTGTATTTATGTCATGTATTCTAACTCATTAAATTCAAAAGTCTTTCTAAGACTGGGCATCTTTGTTTTTTGTTTGCAGAGCAGTTTTATTTGGCACCATCACTTTTAGCTCTTCATCAATGTTAGTTTTACTTTGCAAGCTCAAAGAAATGCTATCTATTGTTATTTATATTCTGTTGACTATTCTTGTACATATAGATCATTTTCCAGATGCGTGTTTCAGACGTCTGACATGAGGAATGAAGTTGTCTTATAGCGGGTTTGGATGTCAGTCAGAATATAAATAAGGATGACCGTTACTTTTGAAGAATATTGATAGATTATTCTTACATTTTGTGAATTACAGAATGCCTACGCGGTTGCCTTCATTAGACCTTTAAATTCCAAAGTGCTGAGACAGATGAACTCTGTCTTTTGAGTAATTTGTTCTCGAAAACTTTCACCAACCCTCATCTTATCTGAGTCTAGGAAGCATGACATGTACCGTGGTGTGATTTGTGTTGTGCATAAAAGACTGAATTTGTCTCTATTCACGGAGATCCTTGACACATAACCTTCTGTCCACTGACTAAAGAAATGAAACTCTTCGTAACCTCTTTTGAGCGTAGTGATTCTCTTTAGTAGCTGAAGTTGTTGTCTGTCCTCTCTCACCTAGGTGTCCGGCTGAGTCCAGTTCAGTTGGTCTGTTTCATGACTTCAAGTCCAATGTACAGATTCACATGGTGTCTTTAATGGTGATATTTTAAAAGCTCTTTTTCATTTGGATTCTGACATCCAACCACACAAGAAGAAAACTGTATTACTCATTTTAGGGAGCTCCTTCGTTTGTTTTCTTGTTTTATTGTCTTTCTACCGCTGGTTTGCTCATGACGTCAGATTGAAAAGTTTTCATTTTCCGTATATTTCACTTTGTCTCATTTTTATTTTAACTTTTATTTTGAGTGTCAGAGTTTTTAAGTCATTCATTGAGAACCTACAAATGCCAAGAAAGCTGCAGAACCCCCCCCCCCATCCATTGATTGGGCATTTACACTTCCATAACATTAAGACCCCTACCCAGTGAAGTGGTCATACTGCTGATTATATGGTTCGGTGTGGTTTGTCAGTGGGTGGATGTATTAGACACCAAGTGAACATTTAACCTCAAAGTTTTTTCAATGAAAGCAGCAAATTGTCCAAACTAAATAAGAACTGAACAACTTTGACAAGAACCAAATAATGACTGGGTCACTGCATCCAAACTTAAAGATGTGGTTGTTGTTCTGGTCTGCAGTGGATAGTACCCATAGACTGTATATGTTACTGGACAAAGTGACCGTGACGTTGCCCATTAGTTTCTGAAGGGCCATTTTGGGGTCAATTGGGTTGTCACTTCCTGGACAACATCTTGGAGACAAAAACAGGATGTAACCATATTTGGATGAACGGCCGCAGGGCTAACAAAGCGTTCATGGAGGGGACCAGTGGATTCATGGGAAGCTAATGTTAGCCACTAGCTTACTGATGCGGTAAAACTTTTCCATGCAGTGTCAAACAAAGTAATATCACAGTGTTGTTAGTGTAAACACAGCTACAGTCTAGTGTATCTCATGTATAACTATGCCCATATTGAATTACATAGTGAGCTGTACTATAGCGACATGTCCATCAAACCCCAGCACAGCAATGATTTATTGGATTATTTGTTGTAATATCTTAATAGCAGAGCAAAAAGTTTAAAATGGACCACCATATTACTTATCAGAGGGTCCAAATAAAATGCTTGAGACCATGATGACCCATGAAAAAAATGTATTCCCTCAGTGTTTTCAGGTAGAAGTCCAATGTATCGCTATGGGAATAAAGCTTCTTGGAGCCGGACGAACGGTTTCCCAGTGGCCAAGCGGTGGGATTTCAACTTAAAGTTACTTCTGCATTGGCCTCACTGAACAGCCCCGGTCATTGCCCCCTGACAGTACCCCAACAACAGTGGTCTAGAGATGAACAACTGGATTTCAGTCACATTGAGAATTAGTGAAATGTGTAAAAACAGGTTACATTCATGAAGGTCCAGGATTTGAAGTATGTGTCATTTTAATGTCTAATGTGTAATGTACTGACAGTTATTAAAGCTTTCAGAGGTCTGGTTGAGCTCAGGACTTGGGTTAGAGGTGTTCTATAATGTTTCATACCCTTACATCCTCTACTGAACTGAGATCCAGTTGTCTTTCCTTCCTCATAGGGGGTCTGTCCACTGCAGAACCAGGACCACCCAACAACACCCACTGTTCTGAAGATGCTTTGGCACAGTTGTCTCCACATCACATTGTTGACATCCTTAGGCTGTTTCTAATACATCATCTTCAAGGACTAAATGTTCGCTTGCAGCCTCGTATATCCTACCCACTCACAGGTGAAACTGGAAGAAGATCATTGATGTTATTATCTGTTCATCGGTCAGTGTCAGGATGTTATGGCTGATTGGTGTATACTTTATATCAAATGTATAACATTTATGTTAATTACGATCCATGTGCCCATATCATTAGCTAAATGGATGTTTTCAGTGAATGGTAGCCTCTGTGTCATATGGACAGAAAACTGTTTGCTAAGTGTGTTTTGTTGTGACTTCTTTGTAAATCAAACCAGCAGAGATGACAGGCTGCTGCTGGTATGTGTCTGTTCCTGCGTCAGAGGCTACAATCAGCTCTCGTTAGCTAAATGGGTTGTGTCCATTTTCCTTTATGTAGTTGTCACATTTGTCCCAGTCCAGTCTGTCTGTTTAATGACATAAATTTATGCCTGAAATGGTGTTTTTATTGGTGGTAATCTATAAAACCAAACATCATATTTATTCCTATTCCAAATCTGACATCCAACTGCAGAATCAGACAATTCCTCATTCCTCATTTTAGACAAATCCCTCATTTGTTTTCTTGTACTTTATTGTCCTTCTGCAATTGGTTTGCTCATGCATCAGGAGTCACGTACTGTAACAATGTAAATGGTCTACAGCACCATTATGGCCATGATACCAAGAGGTACCATCCAGCCCTGTGCTCCTGGGGTCTTATGGTCATCGTTTGCACATTTGTCCTGCACCGTAGTTCCAGCACTCAGCTCTGTTGGGATCTCTGGTTACCAGCTGGTCTTTGCTTTAGACCAGTATTGCGAAGTTGTTCAGATTCAAACTGTTACTCATGTTTACTCATATTCTATTAACCAAAGCTTTCATAAAAACCTGGATCGGTCTCATGACAGTAGATTGTTCTTCACTGAGTTGATAGACTGTAGTATATCTCCAGCCCATGTTATTTTAAATGTGGTCCATTTGGAATTCTACATCACTTAGATAATCATTCACTGCTGGTAGTGTAGTCTGTCTGTTGATATGAGTTTGTTGCTTGGGCTGAACTCTTCTAGGTTTGGCTGTAGAGTGCATTGGAAACTACATTTGGCGAGAACTTCTTCCATCAAGCGGTGTCCAACATGATCAACCATCAACTACAGTAACTACACAGGGATGAAATAATTCAAAAGGGATGTTACTAACCAAACAAAACAATTCTGGCCATAATTCACCACGGCTTCTCCTTTGCTTTCACTGAGTGGCTGCAGTGTGTTCTTTTCTCAGACTAATCCATGTGACCTTATGATACTGTGATACCTTATGAATCTGTAAATTAATATACTTTGATTTCTTGCTTGGGTTTTCTTTATATTTTTATAATTGTCACATAACTAATTATTGTGCACTGAAATAATATGATTAACTTGCTTTATTTGGAAATGGCTGTCCTGTGCTAATTCAAGACATTCAAACCACTCATAAATAACTGTGTTCCTGGCAGAGAACCCTGAGCTTTTTAAACCCTCAATGAATGGGGAATAAATCTTTTCCTTCAAAGCTGAAGCATTCATGCTGAAATGCTTCCTCCTATGCTTAAGAGCCCATCTATTGGTCGGTCTTTTTTCTGGTGAAGATCTGACATCCTATTCAAACACAGACAATGAATACTCCTACAATAACCTCTCTTTCACTTTATATCCCGTCAGTTGTTTAAAGATGAAGATTGATACCAGCCTGACTATGCCCCAGCTTCCGGAGGCCCTGTCTCAGGCAGGCCTTCAGTTTGCTGTGGCCACTGAAGAGGACTTTGATGAGATCATGGCAATGAGCCAGGACATCTATGGGGGCCTCGACTATCTGCCTACGAGGTATACCAGCTGGCTGCAGGAAACCAACCGCATAGTTATACTGGCTCGCAAACAAGGAAAAGTGGTGAGTTCAGTCAATAGCAGGATGACAGTTATATACTGTACATGGTCACATTTCAGCTACTGAGATCTGTGTGTTTTTTGTTGTTCAAACGTGGTATTAACATGTTCTACTGCGATAGTATAGTAGTAGATAGTAATCTAACTATAAAAAAAGTTAACTTACCTTGATTTGTCACGTTAACATTCATAAACCTTTTTTTTTGTTTGTGTTTGATGTTTTTTTTAGTACGTATGGCTGCTGATTGTATGACTGTAACCCAGGGGTGTCAAACTCAGTTTGGCTGTGGGGCCGGATCCAGACTTTCTGTTCTCAGGTGGGCCGGATCAGTAAAAG
>JAQQAE010021838.1:0-10376 GCA_029823295.1 Pseudamia nigra | reverse complement strand
AACAGTGGCACATGAGTGGGCAATTGAAGCAAAAATCACAACTATAGGGACAGACAGTGCACGTAACATGACAGCTGTGGCTAAACTCTTTTAAACTAGACACATTTAACATAATGAAATAAACATGTTAAGTATATATACCACCTTCTGTCATGAGTGTTTTTGCAGCCACAAAATGAAAAACAATGAATTGGTATTAATAATGATTAACTGAAATTAATCTACAGTGGTCCTGTGATTAATCAGATTAAAAATTTTAATCATTTGACAGCCCTAATGGTTGAAGATCAAACAATTCCTTAACTCACATATAAAACACAGCAAATCATTTCTTATGATGACAGCAAGTCATACAGCCGTCTTAAGCACCTCAGGGGACCACATTTAGTGAAAGCCCTTAAAATATGTACAATGTGATCTCTGAACTGGAATGAACATTAATCACGAAGCATCTTAACACTGGCATGAGTTAAGTACACATCACTGCAAGAAGCACCAAACTGCATAGAGGACACCGGCTGCATCATTCATCCTCACAGGACTGACCAACACACAGACAGACAGATGTAACAATGAAAAGGCAGGCAAGCAGACAGACAGAGCAAGACAGACAGACAGTGGGACTCAGCACAGTCAGAGCAAACCCTGCAGTGGCTCCTCTGCAGTGGTCCCCCGCCCACCTATTCTTTCTCCGTCATGATCATATAACCTATCCAGCACAGTCCAGTCTCCCTCCGTCAGTGTGCGTGACGATGTCTGGTTGATGTGCATTAGAGGGATTGCACAGAGCAGTTGCAGGTGAACTGCTGTTTAACATGTCACATTACCTTTGGTTTTATGTTTCACTGCTCCTTCTCCTTCTCCTCCCCATTCGGTCCTGTCTTCATATGCTCTCCTCCTCACTCTCTGCATCCGTCTTTCCTTCTCAGTGCTTGCTCATGCCTCGCGCTCACTCTGCCTGCTCTTTCTCTTTTCCCCAGGGAAAGTGCAGTCAGCTATGGTGTGACATCACGCCAGGATTTCCTCCGCTGCTCTACCTTCCCCTCTGCCACCTTAAATAGCTCTGCAGTCATTTCCAATAAAACATCAAATTAAAATGCACTACTTCTAGCATACCCTTCTTTCCCCTCAACCTGTGTACGTGGTGTTTCATCTTTATTCATCTAACAGAGGCACACCACTATAACAACTACTCACCAACGCAAACATATTTATAATACTGTAAGACCCAAACAGAAACAGATGAGACCAATTTAGAATTATTGCCCAAAGCATCATCAGTGAATTAAAACTAAAGAGGAAATGCGGACATGTACAAAAATGCAAATGTACTGAATATTTAAACCGAATTTGTCTTTTGTCTCATTCCCTGCACCCAGATGATTCCAACCATCAACATCGTCTCTTTTCCTTTCTTTGTCCTCTCTTCTCTTTCTAGTGGGATGTTGATGCTCATTACAGCTTGAGGATAAGCATTACACTCACAGTCATAACTATGCACATGTGCTACACACATGTTCCATTCATCACATGCAGCGTAATCTTATTCATGAATATGACAGACGTTAGCCATTAAGCACTCAGTGAAGCATTTCAAGATGTTGCTAAAAATAGCCACGTACTCCCTTCTGGGCACTGTTCTCCCGCATCACCCCTCCTCCCACTTATTTCTAATTATAGCAACAGTGAGGGAGAAGAGAGACATTTATAGAAGGACTTATTCTCTCTGTTTGCATCCTCCCTGAAGAAAATGCTCTTTCCTTAACCTTTGGCTCTCACACTGTCAAATTCTTTTAAAGAGGGACCTATTCACAGCAACATTGTTTATTATCACCTGATAGACGGGCCATAATAAGCAGGTGATAAAAACATTAATCAGTGTTGGGGAAATTTCTTAAAATGATGTCAGTAGAACTGACATTATTAGGCAGGCAGTATGATTGGTGAGTCATTATCCTTGTACTGTTTTCTTGTAAGCCCTGATCTTAACACACATTGAATGATCACCAATTTCAATCTGTACCATTAACCCAACCATAAATCTCCAAAGTAATCAAATCAGAGACAGTAGTCACATCATCATTACCTCATATCTGAACATATTTTAGTTGACATAACAGCACAATACAACAGTAAAATGTACTTACTGTAAAGCTGTTGTTGACATTTTTTGTGCTGGACTCTGCGACACTGGCATCCGATAGGTCCACCTCGTCAAAGATAAGGGACTGCAGAAAAGAGCAGTGTGTGGATACAGAAAAGAAAGACAGAAGGCACAAAAGACAGAGAATGATACATAAGAAAATGAGACTTCATAAGGATATTTTCATAAAAGTCTCAAACTTAGCCTGTTGTAATTTTCATACTTGGACATAACAAGATCAGTGAGTTATCATAGCAACAGCTAAGCAGACCTAGAATGGACAGATGAAATGCCTCAGTGTAAATGAAAGCTAGGACAAGGGTCATGAAAGAGTAAAAAGGGCAACAGTTTAAATCACTGTCTCATCAGAGATAATATTGTCTTTTCTGTACAATGTCCACTTAGTTATATTCATCGTTTTACAAACGTGAGATGACATAAAGCTCACATACTGAGAACACACTGACAGAATCTGTAAATGTCTATACAAATAATAATGTACTATTTTATTGTAATGTAATATGGATAAATAACACAGAAGGTAGTGGTCAGTCGATGTGAGCTCAATGGTAGTGGTGATGTCAGCACTAATTATTTAAACAGCTGTGTCAATATACAGCACGATAATGACAAAGCTATTTTTTAATCCTCAATCTCACATTAACAATTATTTAAAACTATTAAGTCTGAAGTGTCTGTATTCTGGATTTTCTCTGTCTGCATCATCTAAATACATCATATCAAATTGAATACATCTTATCAAAACTAAACTCAACTAAAAATCTAAATTAAGATGAAAATAAGAAAGAAATTTTACAAGACAAATTATGGATGGAAAATAATCAGAATGCACTTTTTTGTATTAATCAGTAGATAGCGGAATCTCCTGTTGTGGCAGATTTTTACTAGACTTCCCAATGTAGATTATCTCAAAATTAAATGTCAGCAACAAAATTATGAATGATTTACCTCTGTATATTAATAGACCTCTTACTATGTTGCTATAAAAACAACTAGAATAAGTAATGTTCTTTTTCTAACTTTGCTTAGTGTTCACTATGGGAATCGCCTCGGCGTGACCAACTGCGGAAGCTCCAGTGACACCGCGTCTGTCAGAAAACAGACAGGTGGAACTGTGCTGGGGCCCTGTCCCTTACCTATCACACAGTCGACCCACTCCTCCTACTTCATTCTTGCTTTCTTCCCGTGAGAAGCTACACGAAGCTCCCTCAGCTCATCTGGGCTAGCTTGGATAGTTGCTAAATTGTTCACGGACAAGCCGTTGAGGCATTTGTTGCCAAACACAGTTTCCAACTCGGTCTGTATTTGCTAAGTAAGTACTTTGCAAAAAGTATCTCATAGTTACACGGTGCAACTCGGAGTGCCATCCGCGTCAAGGCGAGCTGCTCCTCTGGTTGGCTTCACTGCCCACCAGTATCAGTGTAACGTCACGGTTAACGCGTCATGGCGAGCCGGACAGGGCTAGCAGTACTAGCATTAACTTGTTGGCTGCTAGGTGCTCGAGGTTGGCTAATGCGTCGCAGCGAGCAACTCTCACAGCACAGACTAGCTGTGAGATTTGAAAACCCCGTATGCTAGTGCAATAATTTTTTTCTTGTTTCAGACAATGTCCTCCTTGCCAAAGGGTCAAATTCAAAGCACAGTGAGGCTGCATCCCGCCTGTGCCCCTCATCATGCTGTGTCGCCATCTCGTGCCGGGACCCTTAACCCATGTGCATCGTCTGCATGGGCACTAAACAGGCTCAGGCAGCTCTGCTAGACCCCCAGTTGTGTCTATACTGCGCGGCTATGCCAGAAGAGAACTGCAAAAAGAGATTGAGAGTGGCAGTGACTAGCAGTCAGATCCATGCCTGCCTGCTACCTGATGCCCATCAGCTGCAAGCTTCTCGGAGCTGGGCGGACATGATGGATGACCAGTCCCTGGACATTCCAGAGGACCTCCTTAGAGTGGAGCCGGGTGGTGAGGATGCAGTGGGTGACAATGCCAACTCTGACTTCCTGGACATTGTGGAGATGGGAGGATGTAGAGGATAATTCCACATTCCCAACACATCCATCTAGACCCCCCCAGTGCGGCAGATCTGCTCCCCTGATGGACAGCAACATTTATGGGTTCTGTAAACACGCTGCATCCAAATTGGGCATACAATGGCTGGCAACTAAGGATGCTGAAGGGGCAGAGAGGGACCTGTATGACAGTAAGAGGCTTCCACCAGCCCAGCCTCCATCAAAACAGCTCCTGTCACCAGTACCTGCCTGCATGAAGGAGATGAATCGGTTCTGGTCCAGCCAGTACAAGAGTAAGCTCCCCACCAAGGGTTACTCTCAGCTGGAGATCCACGGGAAGGAAGACCTGGGGTCGGTTGAACCCCCAGTGGTGGAGCCTACGGTAGCTTTCCAAGTCCATCCAAACCACTGCTCTATCTCCGCTTCCAACAGCCTCTATTTTTCAGAGGGGGTACAGATATGCAGCACAGTCAATGTGTTCCTTAAATGCCATGACCCTGCTATCTTCTTACCAGGCAGAAATATGGAGGAGATGGGTAGCCAACTGGACTCCAGATCACCCAACCCAGGACTCTGGGATGAAATCTGTGTGGTGAATGACCTGTGTCTGCACTCCTCAGGAGATACAGTACAGGATTGTGGCAGGGTAATGGGTTTGGCAGTCTCTGATGAGAGAGCTCTGTGGCTGAATCACTCAGGTCTGAGTGACACGCAGAAGGCAGAGGTTATGGACGCAGCACATGACCCCACCAAACGTCTTTTTGCTCCAGCACTGGAAAAAATGAGGGAGACAAGCACCTTCAGAAAGCAGGAGGGTGAAGCGTCGAGCTCTGCATGCCCCAGAAACCAGCCCCTCGCTCCCCTCAGGAACCCGGAACCGGGTTTGCTGCTGCTGCAGCAGTGACAGGGAAATCAGGGGGTATCAGGCCGCAGAGACAGACATCTGAGGCACACCCCAGCCAGCAGCTCAGGTCTGGACACTCTAAGCCATGGGGAAAAAACTCCTTTGCAGCTGTGGCAGCAAGGAACCGCCCCTCCCACCCCGGAGACGGGAGGAAAAAACGACCAACCTAACTCCACAGATCTGTCCCATTCTCATTCCCTCCAAAAGGAGGAAAGATGAGCAGAGCTCCCCAGTTTGTGTTCCAGACATTTCAGCTATGTTCCAAGGCCCTCTTGCACATTTGTTCCCCCTCTACAGTTCAACAGAGAGAAATGAGGGGTTAGAGTATCGGCAAGCACTTCATTACAAAATAAATTATTGCTATGCCCCCATCAGAGAGATTCCGAGAGAAGAAAGCCAGTAGAGTTTTTACTCTCAATACTTCCTCATTCCAAAGAAAGGGAGCTCAGCGCTCTGTCCTATTTTGGCTCTATGGATGCTGAACAGTTACAAAAATACACATTCAGAATGTTAAGGCACAAAACACTATGTCACTTGAGACGTCCAGGCAATTGGTTCGTAGCAATCAACCTGTTGGACGCATGTTTTCACATCGCCATTTATCCTGCTCACAGGAAATTTCTCAGATTTGCCTATCAGAGCAGAGCCTTCGAATACCAGCTAATCCCTTTTGTGCTATCATTAGCTCTGAAAGGGTTCAGCAGATGTGTGGAAGCAGGACTATCACCGTTAAGGCACAGCGGCATCAGAATTTTCTCTTATTTAGATGATTATCTGATATGCTCGCACTCATACGAACAGGCAATGAGAGACTCCGCTGAGGTGAGAAATCATCTCACGGATCTGGGATTCAGTATAAACTGGGCAAAGAGCCAGATGGAACAGATGCAATGCATAGAATACCTGGGTTTGGAGCTGAATTCCCTCTGTGGTGTCATCCAGGGTAACCATGACAACAGACGCCTCTCAGTCAGGCTGGGGAGCAACTCTGTCAGGCAGAGCGGTAAATGGCACCTGGGGTCCAGAGCTGGCTCAGACTCACATAAATGTGTTGGAGCTCTGGGCAGTGTTTCTAGCCCTGAAACATTTTCTGCATTACCTCCAAGGTCACCATGTATTGGTGAAGTCAGACAATTCTACTGTGGTAGCACACATCAACCACCAAGATGGCACCCGCTCACTACAGTCACACAATGTAGCTTGGAAAATTTGCATATGGCGCAGCACCAGGCTACTGTCCCTTCAAACCACACATGCCAGGGATTTTGAACAGGGGCACAAATCTCCTGTCACCGGGGAACCCCTGTACGGAGAGTGGACACTCCACCCTCAAGTCTGGCCGCGATATGCCAGAGCAACTGTAGATCATTTTGCCTTCCAGGAAAATACTCAGTGTCCGCTGTTTTTCTCCCTGTCAAATGCAAACGTACCCCTAGGCATCGACACACTGGCCCACCCATGGCCGAACCGTCACTAACAAGTGCTTTATGCATTTCTCCCTCCATGCCTGTTCTCGGCAACACTCGCCACAGTGAGAAAACAGGGCTGATCAGTAGTCCTGATAGTGCCATGATGACCATCCAAACACTGGCTAGCGGAGATCATTTAGTTACTGGCGGGCGAACCTTGGCTTCTCCCAGCACGCAGGGACCTATTATCTCAGAGGCCCACGGGAATATACCACCCCAACTCAGATCATGTCGCACTTTGGGCTTGGCCCGTGAGAGGTGGAATTTGAATGCTGCACATCATTGACACCATTCAAAGTGCAAGAGCATCTTCTACTCAATCACTTTAGAGCAGTAAATGGCGAGTTTTTGAAGAGCAGTGTGACTCTAAGTAGGTTATAGCTTTCCAATGTTCAGTGATTGACCTCCTGTGTTTTCTTCTGGAGCTCATAGAAAAAGGAAAGGCTTTCTCCACCATTAAGCCTGTCATGTGGAGCTTGGAGACAAACCAACAAAGCAACCCTTAGTACATAGGTTTGTGAAAGGGGCACGGCGCAAACTTCCAGTTTCCAGACTCATGGTTCCCCTGTGGGATCTTACAGTGGTATCACATGCACTCTCTCATCACCTTTGTGAGCCAATGGAGGCAGTGGGGATGAAGTTTGTTTCTTTGAAAAGTGCTTTGCTATTCACTTTAACCACAGCAAAGCGAGTGGGTGACTTACAGGCGTTGTCCATTCGCCCATCTTGCTTGCAGTTCACTCCCAGATTCACTAAGACCTGCCTGTAGCCTAATCCAGCTTTTGTGCTGAAGGTGGTGGACACAGCTTATAGGTTTCCCACGGTGGAGCTTATGGTGTTTCACCCACCTTCATCTTCCCCAGAGGAAGAGGAATGGCTCCACACATTATGCCCCATACGGGCGCTGCATGTTTATGTGACTAGAACAGCAGGATTCAGGAGAGAGGACCAGCTGTTTGTGTCATGGGCTTCCCCTCATAAAGGCAAGCCATTATCTCACCAGAGATTGTCTCACTGGATTGTGGAGGCTATAGTTCTGGCTTATATGTGTGAAGGGATACAGCCCCCTCAGGGTTTGAGGGCTCACTCCACAAGAGGTGTTGCCACGTCCTGGGCCTTGTTCAAGGGCATTTTGGTGCAGGATATTTGTACTGCAGTGAGTTGGGCAACGCCTCACACTTTTGTGAGGTTTTACAGGCTGGATGCCTCAGGGCCATCACAAGCAGTGCTGCAAGTGAATGCTCCAGGATCAGGCTGACATTGCTGCCTTACTTATGGGTAGCTTCGAGAGACCTAATGCAATCCGGGAGTGGTGCATATCTCCCATAGTGAAACACCGAGCAAAGTTAAAAAAAGAATGTGGGGTTACTCACATGGTTCTTTGATAACACAGTGATTTCGTGTTTCACCAACACGTCCCTCCTTGCATAGACACAAAAAGAAATCAGTCTAGAATGAAGTAGGAGGAGTGGGTCGATTGTGTGGTAGGCAAGGGGCAGGGCCCCAGCACAGTTCCACCTGTCTGTCTTCTGACAGACGTGGTGTGATTGGAGCTTCCGCAGTCGGTCACGCCGAGGCGATTCCCATAGTGAAACACCTCACTCTGTTATCAAAGAACCAGGGTTACGTCAGTAACTCCACATTTTGTGACCAGAAAATAAACCAAAGGACAGTAATATTAGCCTACACTGTAATGTGAATCTCATTGTTTTTTCCTTGTATTGACACAGTAGATTAGAAAAATGCAAACAACCTGATGATTCATTTGAATATGTTTTTCTAAATTCCTATGTTCTGGAGTCATTTATGTCCAGTGTAGTCAGTAGGCAGACAGAGACCACCAGAGACTCCAAAACAAGAACGCGATATACTAACTGAGCTGTGATGTGTAAGGCACACAGCTGAGCTATTAAAGGGCCACAGGCCAAAAGCCAATGCTGTCAAAGGAATGCCCTTTGACTGTGCGTATGTGTGTGTAGGAGTGTGTAAGGCTGTGTGTGTGTGGTGGGGGGTGGGGTATGTGCGCGTGTTTAGGGGAGCTGCTACAGCTGTCAAAGGGAATGCCCAGTTAATGACGTTCTCTCCAGGTTTGGCTGCAGAGTGACATCAGCCAATGCTAACTGTGTGTGAGTTTGTGTGTGTGTGTGTTTGCATGCGTGTGTGCGTGTGTGTGGGGGTGTGTGTGCCTGTGTGTGGGTGTGTGTGTGTGTGTGTGGGTGCGGGTGTACGTGCGCAGTGGAGGCATGTGTCTCAGCACTTGCACATACGTCGACAAGTGTATGCAACTGTGTGTATGGATTGTCAGCCGTGGGGGCCTTAGTATGAATGGCGTGCCAAAACAAACACTGCTACCCTTGCAGTGCTCCTGGCTGCTCCATTATTGCTTCACATGTATGTGCACGGTATGCGTGTGCTTTGTACAATTGTTTTGACACAGTCCCCTTCTTATACTCAGCACACACACTTACATATGTGTGGGCACACACTCTACAATCTTGAACAAAGCTGTAATGAAAGCTGACAGTGAATGTGGACAAAGGCAAATGTCCAGACTGTGTAACCCACAGATCCAGATCTAGGCTCACAGCTACATCTCAGCAACCTCAACAAGTCTGTGTCCAGTTCTTTTATTAGTTTGGCCCTGTCCTTCTAGTCGATGGGTCTATATGGTCACAGTCATTGTAAGAGTTTATAAATAATAAGCATAATGGCTCTAATTCACAATATCTGCTCTCAGACCAATTCAAATCTACCAGAGTAAAAGAGAAGATACATTGATAAGAAGGCAGGAATGCTGAGATGTAGCCTCCCTATTGGATCAATACTGAGATCAAGCTTCTTAAGCATAGGACAGCACAGCCAGCCAGGCTACCTTATAGACACCACAGTAGATGGACATGTAGGAAATGAGAACTTATCTATAGAGGGTAATGTCACTGTCTGGCCATGATGCAAAGAACATAGAGATAACATAATAAATGTCTAAACCTGGAAGTATTACAGCATATCACTTATTTTCATTTGGGTGTTTATTCTTTCAGCATGGCCTTCTAGAGACACTAAACTGTGAGAAAGGACAAGCAGCACACCGTGTAACAACGACAGAAACCACAAACCTCGCTGAGCATGGGTTTGTTGAGTTCTTGGCCTTATAGTTGTACACATGTTTTTTGCTGCCTCACCTGAGATATTAGGTAAGATATAAAGTGCATTTATGCCACATGGTAAATAAAACCTGGAATTTCTTGCCATCAAAGACCTACATAGACCAACAGAGCATTTCAGTAGCAGATTGTTTTAAATTAAATTTGTGTTAAAAAATTGCAGATGATTATAATTTTTCTATAAAATTGTATTTCAAATTACATATTAAATTTGGAATACAAGATATTGGAATGTTAAAAATGTTTGTTAAACTCTCTGCAGACCAAGACCAAGTTTGAAATCCTATGTAATTATGATCTAAATCTTCCATATGGCATGAATGCATGAATACGTATTGATAAAGAAGTTGTGCTCTTCTGGTGGTCTGGGCTTTGACCCCTGGCTATACTGTGCTGACCCGGATTCTCACTAGGCCCTCCTCAGATCCGCTGGCACCCAGGGGTGGAGGGGAGCGACGTGCGCCCGTCCAGCACACCGATAGAACTCTCCAGCACACGCGACTCCTGGACACTCTACGTAGCGCCCGCTCCTGCCAGTGCGCCACAGCACTGCCAGACTGCGGCATGAGCAGACACAGGGATAGATACATGGAGATAAATGAACAAGAAGTAAGTAACAGACCTTGTAAAGCACTCATCAGTTCAGCCCACACAGGAGGGAAATTCAG
>JAQQAE010021837.1:0-10376 GCA_029823295.1 Pseudamia nigra | reverse complement strand
GGGTTTACTCTGTATAGTCATAAGATTTCGGCCTTGAATTGTGAAGCACCTAGAGATAATCGGCGATTATGATTGGCACTATACAAATAAAGTTTGATTGATTGATTGATTGACAAGGTAACATCACATATTTTAGCTGTTTTTCCTTGTCAAACAAAGTCTGTATAAAAACACACTCAGTGTAAAATGACTTGTAGTCACTGGAGTGTGTTTGACCCAGTGAAAGTGAGTTGAAGTATTCTGTTCCATCACAAATAATTATTCTGCAAAACAACTACCCTCAGAAGTACATTTTATGGGAAAAACTACATAAGTACATGTAATAGAGTAAATGTATTTGAACACTACCCTCTTTTGCAAACTTTGATCCGTGTTGGCTATCCTGATCCCTGTGTGCCGCCTTCTGATCAGTCAGACAAGCTTCTTCTCCAAGAGGCTGATCCAGCTTCAGTCCCACAAAGGAAATCACTCCTACCCATGGACTCCTACCCCGGGCAAGAAGCCTGCAGAGCTCGCCACCTCTGGCTCACAGGGCGCTCACTCACCCTTATGTAGGTCATACTTTATCAGGTTCTCAGCTGTACACAGTCATCATCTCTACTCTGCACTTTAAAACCTATGCATATCACGAGTATACCATTCTGTCTTTACACGTTTGTATAGTTTAATTACTAGTGCTGCAGTTTTCTCTGTTATTACTATGTCTGGTCCCACAAAATGAACACAAAGTAATAAAGAAAATTACAAAGATGAGCAAAAATAATCAAGAAAGTAAACAAAATTTATGAAAATGAAAAAAAATATAATAAAATTAGGAAAATAAAAACAATGAAACAAAAATGGTCAAAAAATTGAGAAACTAATCAATAAAAGGCACACAAAATTAACTAATAATAAATAAAACTAAATAAACAAAGAAAGCAATGTCAGTTGACATACATTAATAAAATAATGGAGAAAATGAACTGAGGATCAATAACAAACAAAACCAATCAACATAATCAATAAAATAAAAAAAATGAACAAAGTGAAATTGAACAAAAAATTAACAAAATCAACCAAAACATTAACAAAAATGAACAAAATAATCATGAACTGGAACAATAAATAACAGAAAACATGCAAAATAATGAACAAAATGTAACAAATAATTGCAGGATATAAATAATCATGTGCAATAACACCATGATCAAGAAAAAAGGGAAAATAATCCAATAAAAAATTTCAAGAAAATAATCAATACAATGAACAAAATAATCAAACAAAAAAGAAACAAAAATGAAGTAAAAATTGGCAAAAAAAAGAACAAAATAATCAATTGAATGAAGAAATAATCATGAAAATAAGAATGAACAATATCATAAGAAAATACTCATTAAAATGAACAAAAATAATCCTAAAAATTAGCAAATATCAACAAAGTAATTAACAAATTGGTCACACAATAACATAGAATTCCAGTTTGGGTCATGAAGGACAAAGCATCTGTGATTTAAAGTGAACTTTAATTATTAGGTAGATTTGGTGTTTTCAGATCCATCAGTGCTGTCCTCCCCTGTCCCCTGTCCTCCCCTGTCTCTCTCTGTCCCCTGTCCCGTGTCCTTCTCTCTCCCTGTCCCCTGTCCTCCCCTGTCCCCCTCTGTCCCTTGTCCTCCTCTGTCCCCTGTCTCTCTCTGTCCCCTGTCCTTCTCTCGCTCTGTCCCCTGTCTCTCTCTGTCCCCTGTCCTTCTCTCTCTCTGTCCCCTGTCTCTCTCTGTCCCCTGTCTCTCTCTGTCCTCTGTCCCCTGTCCTCCTCTGAGCTCCTCTGGCTCCATATGTGCGTCCTGCTCCACTTGTCGCTCATTGGTGCGCTCTGCTCAGGCGGCTGCGCACATCACTGCGCTCAGCTGCGCCCCCTGCGGACACACTGCTGCGTGTGCTTCAGATTTGTCTCCCTGTGACACACATGTACTCAGGCGCACAGACAGAGCAACAGGAAAAGCGTCGAAAGTGACAGAAAGACGCGCCAAACCGAACCGAAAAGCGAGCCCGAACAGGTGTCCCGTTCCTCCTCTCGAACCCCGAGGATGACGATGACGACGATGAGGAAGAGGCCTTTTTCTCCGTCCGTGTGAGCCGCTGTAGGAGGAGGGGGCGGAGGATTTGGTAGATTTTTTTGGGGAGGGGGTGCTGTTTGTCTTGTTTTTATGTGAAGACGCGGAACAGACGGACAGAGATTCAGAAAGCGGCGGTGTGTTGTGGAAACGCAGCAGGTGTGAGATGTGTGTGTGACCATGAGAGGATGTGGGATGGATCTGCTGTGGAGGATCCTCACCGCGCTCAGCTTCGACTGCTTCAAACACTCTGCAGCATCAAGGTAAGAAACGAACCAGGCACCTGATTTAACCCCACAACCCCTCAACCCCACACCAGACACAGACACAGCATCCTGTATACACTCTGTTCTACATCAGTGACTCGCAGGTATTCATCCCTCTGGGATGTTTTCACCTTTTATTGCAGTATAAATTGAATCATTACCAATATAATTAGGCTTTTTTGACAATAATATACAAAAACCAACTTTTTAATGACAAAATGAAAACAGATTTCTACAATGTACTGTAATGTCAGTTGATTGAAAATATACTGTATGGTGAAAAATAAATGATTGCATAAATATTCATCCCTTTAAGTCAGTATTGTGTAGATTCACCTTTGATGGCAATGACAGCATTCATCATGTGTGGGTAGATGTCACTCAGCCTGAACCCTGAACACTACAACTTTTAATCTGTTCTTTGTAAAACTGTTTAAACTGTCAAGATGGATTGTCATCAGGAGTGAACAGATCTTTCAAGTCAAGCCACAAATTGTCCTACATTGAGGTCCGAGTTCTGATTCGGCCACTCCAGAACATTAAGTGTCATCTTCATACTGTCTCTCATCTTTCCCTGGCCTGCTGCAGCGATGCATCCCCACAGCACAATGCTGCTTCACAGTAGAGATGGACTCAGCTGTTCCAGATACAAAGTCAGAAAAACATGGATGCATGTTGGAATGCCGGTTTATTCAGAGCATAGACAACTTCCGAACAAATGTGCAGTCTATGTGAAAGCAACTGGACATGGTATTTTGTACATATAAACAGTGTAGAAACATGCAGCTGATGTAACTGAACAGTATAATGTTTGACGTAATATAATTGGTCCAAGTTTTCAACTCGGAGTTTCGACCTGAGGGGCCTTTCCAGTTGAGATTCCAACAAGGAACTCAGAAATTCTGACTTCCGAGTACAACTGGAACGCACCATTCAACTCACTCAACGTAGTCCTAGGTATGTTGGTGTTCTCCATCAGGAGTCGCCTTGGCTCAGTTTGTGAGGGCGGTCTGCTCTACAAACTGATTTACGGATGATTCCTATTCTTCTTATTTCTGAATGATGGATTTAACTGAACCGGGGATATTAAGTGACATGGAAAGGTTTTTGGATCTACACTTGGACTTAGGCTTTTCAGTAACATTATCGGGGAATTGCTTGGAGTTTTCTTCTGTCTTCATTATGTAATTGAAGTCAGGAATACCGATTCACCAGTGACTGGACCTTCCAGATACAGGTGTGCGTGTCAGATGATCTCACTTTACAAACTGATAGAACTGTTGATTGATCTCTGGCATGTTAACGATCTCTCTGTACAGTCATGACGTCTCGGCCTTGAATTGTGAAGTGCTTAGAGATACAGTAATCATCGATTTGTGGTTGGTGGTAATAAATAATAACAAATAAAATTTAAGTGATTTGAAAAAGAGGATGAATATCAATGCAGTCACTTATTTTTCATCATTTTTTGTTAATTATTATTACTATTAATTGCCAAATTATACTGACACTGTGTCAATATTTAAAGATGAAAAAGGAAAATATCTGGGGGACGGGGGGTGTGAATACTTTTGGAATCTGCTGTACACTCCGTCCTCCATCACTAAGGAGGTGATTCAAAAAGATAAAATGCCCAGTTTATTTGTTTTCTTCATTGGATATTTTTGTTTTTCAGGCTACATTCTTCATTTCATTTGCTTTTTAGAATATTTTCTGAACTGCTTTTATTTTCTACATTTTGTTAATGTTCATGAAAGGTTTTTATTTGTTTTTGTTTATTTCTGGATTATTTTATTTGTTTGCTTCATTTTAGTTATTTTTAATTTTTCATGGTTATTTTATTGATTTTTACACTTTTCATTTTTTCACTTTGCATATTATTGATGACAGTTTTTCAAAAATAATTTTCTAGTTCATTTTATGTTTTTTGTTTTTTTTGCTTGTGTGGATTGTTTCTTAATTTTTTATAGTTTTCTGGATGATTTTGCGGATATTTTTAAAATTGTGTTACAGATTTTTAATCATTTCTTTGTTTATCTGTTTGCTGTTCATTTTCAGGATTACATATTCACAGTTATTTTATTCATTTTCTGGATTAATTGTGTTCATTTTTTTCATTTTCTTGATAACTTTGTTTCTTTTGTCTGATGTTAAATCTTATTACATTTAAAGAGTAAAATACATGATCACGATAAGATCAACGGTTTCACTTATACTAAAAGGAGATGACAGTATAAAATGCTGTTTTTGATTGAGGAAACATGACATTTCTGTTTCGTGTGTTGATCTGTAAAACTCTGGGCTCCACTGCTGCATCAGACCACGTGACTCCTCCTCCTCCTCCTCCTCCTCCTCCTCCTCCTTTCATCAGGTCTGTTTGGTGACGTTCGGATGCAAAGTGGTGTTGGAGGCTGTGTCAGTCCTGTGTTTGATAAAGAGCAGCAGCAGACTTTTTTTTGTTCCTAGTCAGGAGGAAATCTCGTTCACTTCTCAGTTGTTATGACAACAGGTTTTTCTGAGTCATTCATATTCTGCAGCTTGGCTCACTGAAGGCAATTGCTACACAAGCAGTTGAAGGCAGTTGTTACACAACAGCTCCGTCAGTCTAACACAGGTGGATCACATACACACACACATATGTATTACTGACTGGCCATTTCATTAGGTACACCTTGCTAGTGCTGCGTTGGCTCTCCTAGCTATCATGAGATGGTACAGTGTTGTCATAAAGGGATGGACATGGTCAGCAGTAATACTCATGTAGGTTGTGGTGTTTAAACAATGCAAAGTTAGGACAGAAGGTCCCAAATTGTGCCCCCACCAGCAGCCTGAAGAGCTGATGCTGAGTAAGATGGCTCCGTGCTTTCATGTTGTAATGTTATGTCAATCATTACCATAACATTCAAATGTCACAGTGGAAATCCAGACTCACCAGACAAAGCAGCATTGTTCTAGCCTTCTATTGAACACTCTACACACAGCCTCTCTCCATCGTTCCCAAATGTTACTGGGTCGTCTACATATTTTTATTTATTTTATTCATTTGTATTCATTTTGCCAGCTAATTTTGTCCATTTTGTATAGCACAAATGTTGAAAGTTCATTGTTTTTTTTTTTTTCCAAAATTACACATAGGAAGCAGATGCTTTAAGGCGAGGGGGTGGTGTTTACTACGTTTTTACTTCTCCCCACTCTTTTTCAAGCATGTGATGTCTTTGATTTGTTCACTTGGAATTCTTTTCTTGATATAATTTGATAGATTTGTTTATCTATTTAATTTATTTTATATCACAACTACTATGAATATTTGAAATAAACTAACCTAAACCAAACTAAATGTGATGCCAGCAAAGCATCTACATATTTTTCCCATTTTCCCCACCACGTTGCATCACTTCTTTTAACAACACTATGTGACCATTTGGAAATGGAGGACTGGTGTCATTTTGAAGGTGAAACATTTTTTCGATACGTGCTTGATTTCTGCTCTACAGTTCAGGTCTCCCTTGTTGTAAAAATGTACCATACATTTTCTGTGGTTGACAAGTCAGATCTGCAGCCAGTTTAGCACCCAGACTCTTTTCCTCCAGAGCCATGCTTTTGGAATACATGCCCGATGTTATTTGACATTGTCCTTCTGAGACCAAGCAAGCCTTCCCTAAAAAAAGCATCATCTACTTGGCAGCATATGTTTCTATATATTGTTCAGCCTTAATGTTGCCGTCACAAATGCTACTGAAAACAAGCTGGATGGTCTCTCCTTGTTAGCTTTTAGCTCAAAGTGTCCATGATTTTCCAAAAGAATTTCAGATGTGGACTGGTCAGACCTCAGTTGCTCTTAAATGAGCTCAGGTCCCAAGAAGGCAGCAGCATTTCTGGGTCTGGTTAGTTTAGGGTTTCCTCTCAGTATGATAGATGTCAGTTGTGGATGCAGTAATGAAATGTGTTCACGATGTCCACGACAGAATCATATCTGTTTTTAATGCAGTGCTGTCTGAGTCATTCCACATTCAGTTTCAGTGTTGCCCTTGTGTATAGAGATTTCTCTAAATGTTTCACCAATATTTTAAATGTAGGATGTGAAACCTTCATATCCTTTGTAATTTTACACAGAGAAACGTCATTCTTAAATTGTTGAACTGTTTTCCAGTGCAGTCTTTTGCAGACCCCTCATCACCTTGACATCAGACTCAGACAGTCTGGGAAGCTTTTTTCATACCCAGTCATATCACGAAGCTGTTGTCAGTTAATCTCATTAATTGAGAGATGTTCCATCAGGAGGGTTTTTTTTTGTCTTTCTGTCTTTTTTGCCATTGCTTTCACTTTTTTTGAAACGTGTTGGCATCGAATTCAAAGCAAACATAATTTTAAAAATCTGACTGGATGAAATGTCTTAGTTTCAACATTTGATATGTTGTCTATTTCCAACTAAATATGGAGTTTCAGCATTTTGCAAATGATCTCATTCTGCTTTTATTTGTGTTTTACACAGTAGCTCAACTTTTTTAGAAATGGGTTGCATGCGTCTCTTGCTCCATCACCATTGATCAGTGCAGGGATGTAAACAAATGAGTCTCATTCCAGTACCTCAGAGGGAAACAGAGCTGCATTAGCTAACATTTACACCTCGTGTGGGACTGTGCAGAGTTTGAACCTAACGACACATCGATGTGAACACACTCCTCCACATGCTCAGTAATTAGGAAACACCCTGAGCCCCACCCCTAACAGATTTCAGGGCTTGTTTTACCAGTTGGTCCCTGTTTCAGATCTGTACACAATGACCAGGAAAAACACTGATCCTGATCACAGTCAACAGGTCAACATAAACTAAGGCTGTCACTGGCTGCATTGTTTTCTAGTGTTGATTCTGGTTTCAAAATGAAAGGAAATAAGGTGATAGCATAGGATCAGGTCATTTATATAAGCAGGTAAAGTGAGATTTCGTCTTTGTTAAGAGCCCATAAAACAACCACTCTGTTGTATTTCTGTTCTGCTTTTTCATGACACTAATCTCAGACCACTTTTACAGGTCTGGTTCTCCACTTGGCCTCCAGTAGAAAATGAGAATTTTTACATGTCATTGATCCTTGTAGATTTGTTAATCAATGCAGTGATTACTGACCAATCAGTCAAACTCCATTGTTTATTTACTTATTTTTTGTTCTACTATGTAAAACATTAGGAGGTATATTTTCCTGTGGAGAGTGCCGAAACACTTACAGGGGTCAGAGTAAGTGGAGAAGACAAAAAAACATCAACCACCATAACAAACATGTAAAATAAAAACATTAGAACTTTAAATAGTGTTCAATTATGGTTCAGATATGTATAGATCTCATTAATTTGGTCCGTAACTGTGGAAACTGGCATTAAGTTTCAGTGTTTTTTGTATATGTCACAGTCATTTGCAGCAGTCCCTCAAGGAAGTTGCAAGGTTGATTTGCAACAAATAGCACAAATTCAACCAATTCAGTCATTTCTGCACAGCTTAGAAAATCTTTACAATCACTGCAAGGTATATAAATTAAATAAAGAATCCCGCCAATCAGAGCAGTCCACTGTGCAGAACTGTAAGCCACATGTCACCTAACCTGTTTCATGAAGATGCACAAGTGTAGACATGTTATTTTGTCATGTAGATTGTAAAGAACACAGGGTTTGAGGTCTACTAATGGGCTGTGTGTGTCAATATTGAAGGATTCTGTCCACTGAAAAAGAAATTCATCAGTCAATGCCTAAAGTCCTTCAGTCAATGGAACTGTGACAAATGAATTACACATACCTGGAAAACACTCTCACACTAACATTTCACATCAAAACTAGGCAATGTGGATGATGTAGACGATTTGTGGCTCTTCTTAAATACAACACTTGAATATTTTACACCAGCTGGTTCAACAGAAATCCTAATAACAGGAGTTGGACTCGTCTACAGTCTGTATCTCTACTGTCTCTGTTCTTTGGTATTCTTAAGGGGTTGGTGGTAAGAGGAGGAAAGGAGATTGACCTGGAACGGTTGTCAGTTCATGTGTGTCTTGTCAAGTGTTAATTTCTTGTCTGCTTAGACCATCATTTTTTGTGCAGAGGAAGGCTGGGTAGAGTCAATAGCCCTACAAGAGAAAAGACATGAACGTCAGTCAATCTGAATCAGAACTTTGAATGTGTCCCCAAGTGCAGTCACTAAATCATCAGCTTAACTGAGTGTTTGTCATAATATGGATTTGTACAGTAGCTGTAGTAACACTAACAGCTCTGTTGACTCTGAACAGAGAGGGAAGTGATGATCTGAAGCACATTAAGATGATAACAAATGGCATAAATGAACTCTTTACAAGACGCACTTATGAAGTGAAAACTGATCAGGGAATCTGATGAGTGTACAAAGCTGTCATCAAAACTAAAACATAAAACATTCCCGGGTTGTTTAACCCTTTTTGTTTACTACATAATTTCATATGTGTCCTTTCACAGTTTCTATCTCTTCAGTATTAATGGACAATTCTGAAAATAATAGGAAAAACCGTTGAGTTAAGCTGATGCTATCAGTGGGACACAAGCACCTCTAACATCCTGTCCTGGACCCCCCCCCCTCGTCCCACAGGTCTCCCACTAAGCTGAGCTCCAGTCAGGCTGGCAGTCTGGAGAGCAGCTCCCTGACGGGCTCCCTGTCCCTGGGGCCCGACCTGCCTCACTGTCAGTGCTGCATCTCGTACGAGGTGCGTCTGAAGCGTCTGTCCTGTGGCCACCTCTACTGCGACCCCTGCTGTGATCAGATTGTCAACCTGGCCTTTGAGGACATCGAGGGTCTGTCGGAGTACCCCTGCCCCATGTGTAAGTCCATCCGGCAGCTGGGAGGCCTGGGGCCCTCCTCATCTTCTGGGTACTTCTGTGGACCTTACAGCATCCTCCAGCAGCAGTTTATGGGGAAGGAACACGGGAGTCGATGGGGGTAAAGGTGACCTCTGACCTCTGTATCCTGTGACCATGGACTGATTTTAATGCACTGCCGTAGTGATGATGATGATGATGATGACTACAGCATTCAGCCATTCTTCATCTGTGTGATCTGTGCTCATCAGGTGAAACAACAGCAAGATGATGGTGATAAAGATGTGTATGTGCCAAAATACGTGTGAGTAGAGCCGACTGCCACAAACACAGGGACACGACCCAAAATGAAATGTGGAGCGTTATGTTCTGTGTCGCCATTTAGTTTTTCTCATTTTTTTGTTCATTTAGTGAATTATTTAGTTAATATGTGGTTCATTTTCTTGATTATTTTGTTCATTTTGGATCATTCCTGACTATTTTTTCCATGTGTTGAATAATTTTGCTGATGTTTTTGTTAACTTTGTTCGTTTTGTTCATTTTTTGGTTTATGGAGTGAATTATTTGCACATTTGTAAGGTTTGTTGGCATTTGTCTACACTCTAATTATTGTGTTCATTTTTGATCATTTTCTTCTATGCTGTTTTGTCCATTTTTTTAATGATTATTTCATTCATTTTGTATATTCTTCTTTGTTCATTTTGTGGATTATTTCACACATTTTTACATTTTGATCATAATGTGGATTTGTTATGTTATTATTTGTTCATTTTCATTACGTAGGTTGTTTTGAGAATTATCTCACATTTTGTTGATTTATGTTTGTTTTATGGATTATTTTGTTCTTTTTTGTGGCGTGAATTATTTTTATATGTCCTTGTCCATTTTGTGATAATTTTTGTTTAGTTTCCTGAGGATTGTGTTCATTTTTGTTAATTTTAAAGATTTTGATAATTTTATGATGTTTTTAACATTTTGTCATCATTTTGTTTAGTTTTTCTTTGCTATTTTGTGCATTTTGTGGTTTTTATTTTCTTTATTGGATTTATTTTGTTCATTTTCAAGATTTTTTTTTCTGTTTAAAAAAGTCCATATGTTGATGTTATGTTTATGGATTTTTTTTTTTACTATTTTATTAGTTTTGTCTTTTGTTCATAGTTTTTTTTGGGGGGGGTCGTATTATTAT
>JAQQAE010021836.1:0-10376 GCA_029823295.1 Pseudamia nigra | reverse complement strand
TAGGGGTGTGTAATACATACTTTATATGGGAGTTTGTCGTGGGTCCAGAACGGATTAATTGATTTTACATGTATTTTCATGGAAAAAGTTGCATCGGATAACAACTGATTCGGATAGAGAACGTGACGCCGAAACGGATTATCGTCGTTATCCGAGGCACCACTGTATTCATTAATCTTGTTTATAATCTTGATTATTTTGTTCATTTTTGAATTCATTATCTTCGGTTTTGTCAGATTTTTTTTTCTAATTAGGTGTTTCTTCATTTTTTGTTGTTGAGTTTGGTTTATTAATATGTTACTTTCATCACTGGACAAACTCACAGGAGTCACTGACGAGGGGCTAAAATGCTACATGTGGCCCTGGAGTAGACCCCTGATGTAGTCCTACTATTATTATTTTATTTCACTTTATATTTTGTGTGTTTGTTCTGTCATCTGTCCAGCTGTTGGCTGTTTCTGTAGACTCATCGCTCACGTTCTGTCTTTGTCAGTAAGAGACTGGCCTCGTTCGCCTCTTCGGCTCATCCACCCCTCATCATCGATCACTATGATTTGTTGTTGGAGGATTCACATTTTGCAGAGGCCAGCCTCTGCTCTCTGCATCTGTTGTCGTTTTCAGTCTTTTTGCCCTAAAGGTTCACGTGCCCCTTTCATTTGGCAAGTCTGTTTTCCAGTTTCTTTCAGCCTTTATTAAATGATGTGTTGTGTTGATTGGATTTGACAGGTTATTCTTTGATATTCTTTATAGTTTCACTAAGTCACAAGGTTTAAAATGCACGTGGCTCACGGTCCATTCAGCCTCTCTGCTGTTATTCCACCCCTCAAACCCGCTGTTTCACGCGACACTGAGTACACCTGTGCCATTTGACCCTTTCCCACCCTTTTCCAGCTCCATGATGCACGCTGTTCCCACAGTGATGATTGAGTGTGACGATGACAAGGAGAACCTCCCCAATGAGGCGGACTATGAGGATCTTCCAGGCATGTACAAGGATGAAGACGAAGAAGAGGAGGAGGAAGAAGAAGATGAGGAGGATGACGAGGAGGAGGAAGATGAGGAGGAAGATGACGATACGCTGTTTACAAGTGGGTGACTTTTGGTTGTAGCTTCTCACACTAAGGTAGTAATGTGCCTGTTGTAATTATCATAAAGGTGCAAACAGTGCATGGATGTGTCAGGAGGACTGAAAGTGCACTATCAGTCAAAGTCTCCTTCAATGGTTTTTACTTATTTTTTTATTATTTTTAACATTCACCTAAACCATGGGTCTGCAACCTTCTTAATGAATTATGAAATTTAAAAAATCTATTTTAATCGAAGGATTTACCACAGGGTCCTCAGAGTTTAAGGTCCTAAACATATATTCTGTCCTCTTTGGTTTTTAGTCTTTCCCATATATTTCCATGGTACATTAAAGAGCAAATTCAAGTTTATTTTTATAAAGATTCAGACTTAATTGGCAAATATACACTAGTTTCATGCAAAAAGACCAACTAGATGATAGTGGACTTTGGGAGGAGGAAAACACATCATCTACCCGTGGTGATTGAGGCGGGGAGGATTGAGGTGGTCCAGACTTACAAATATCTAGGTGCCCACCTGGATAATAAACTGGGCTAGTCGGTGCATCTGAATGCAGCATACAAAAAAGGACAGAGCAGACTCTTGTTCTTAAGAAGGCTTAGATTCTTTGAAGTCTGTAATGAGATGCTGTACCTTTTTATCAGTCAGTTGTTGCCAGTGCTGTATTTTTTTTGCCGTTATGTGCTGGAGGAACTGCATGGCTCCCAGAGAGAGGAACCAACTCGACAAACTGGTCAGAAACTGTGGGTCAGTGATGGGGAGGGGGGGTGGACTCTGTGGGAGAACTGGTGGAGAACAGAATGAGCAGTATGATGAAATCCATCCTCAGTAACAGCAGTCACCCCCTGCATCACACTGTGGTCGTTCACTGAAGCAGCAGTAGTGACTGATTCCTCTCCATGTGCTGCAGAACTGAGAGGTTCAGGAGGTCCTTTATACCGGCCGCTATAACACCGTGTAATGGATCTTGCGAATGTCCACTATTATTACTAGCGAGTAACTTTTAACCTATCTATTTTATTTATCTTTTATATTTCGTGCCTTTTTAATACTACGTGTTGTATCTGAATGTACTTGGAATGTATATCACACACCGTGTGCTACTGGACACCTGAATTTCCACTTTGGGGGTGAATTAAGTATCTAACATATCTCTTTATCAAATCACATTAAATTTCTGGTTACTGCCAAAACTTGTGGCCTTGACTTTTAGCAAGGAAGGCAATCACAAGGACCAAAAATTGTGTATTGAGTGTAAAATGGAGGACACTATCACAAAGATATCATCGTGCAATTGCTGCGACGGATTCAATTCTGTTATTAAGTTATAGACCCTAAAGTTGATTACGATTGTGTCCGATGCATCTCTTACCTGAGATGCTGACTTTATATTAAAGTAATGTTATCGTTCAGTTTCAGTCACCAGTTCGTTATTTTGTAGCTCTTGCAGAGTTATCCAGTTTCTATTCACATACACAACAGTTCTGTTTTTTTCAGAAAAGCGGGAGGAGGAGTGATCTTGTTTGATTAATCAGGTACCTGCTTCTCCCTGCTCTAAAGTCTATGCCAAATCATTTCACATCTATTAAGTTCTACCAATTCCTGATCCATCCTTTGCTGATCCATTTGCTCAGAAGCAATTCAAAAGGAAAACACAGTCACATTATCTGCAAAGCAAAGAGCAATAAATGGAGGCAACGGAGCCAAAAAACAATAAAGACTTGAAGAAGATCTATAGCGCAGTAAAGCTGAGTGGTGTTGATTTTCTTGTCTCGTATGATCAATTCAGGCACACTGGCCATGAAGGTTCTGCGAAAAGACTCTCTGGCAATCAAGCTGAGTAACCGTCCGTCCAAGCGGGAGCTCGAGGAGAAGAACATTCTGCCGCTGCAATCGGACCAGGAGAGGTTCGAGTCCCGCCAGCAGACAGCCACCAAACTCACCAGGTGAGCCAGCAGAGCACACATCATCAACCTAAATGAGGCTGCATAATTAAAGTAATATTAAATATTAAAATGTGCTTTTGAACTGTATATGAAATTGTGTACATCAAACTGTAATGGAACACATCAATACAGCTCAAAAGATACATAAAAATGAAGACGTATTTTAGCTCAACATTGGTGTAATCATATTGTCTTCATTCATTTCCAATACCCTGCAGTAATATATATCTTCAGTTTAATCTCATTCAATACCCTATGTTCACACACATAAATTCACAACCAGTATTCTGTATTTTAGTTTTAGTCTATTTCTCATAAACCGTAACAACAAACAGATAATCAAACCGGTTGGTAGTACATGCATTTGGTACATATACTCCTTTACATGTACTTGAGTAGTTTGTTTTAAAAAATGCATGTCTGAGAGTTGTTGTTTGCAGAATACTAATTTTTACTCTTACTCAGTTACATTCGTGATAAATAAAATGTATTTCTACTCAGTTACATTTGGACTAAACTCAAGGAGTAGGAGTAAATTTGGCACAAAATGTGTTTTTCTCCAAATGTTGGGGAAGAAGAGTTGTTTTGTGTGCTGCTACTTCGTCAACCTTCGTCAGTCTTCAAGCACCGTCCTTGAAGATTTCATTTTTTCAGTACTAAATCCTCCTGTGCTTGCCCAGTGTTTTAACACATATAGGTGCCATTCACATTTTGTAATCAAACTATTTTGAGAGTCAATTCGATAACCCCGAGTGGGTGGGCTTTTCCTCTGTCATTCTGTAAAACTCTGTTACATTCCCCTCCATAAATCAATACATCATCTCAGAATCAGCGCTTAGAGACACAAAACACTGTAAATCCACAAAAATACAGCCTCATAAACTTCACTCCACATGCACAGTTAGCATGTTTGTGCTGTGTGAGAGACATATTTCACCTGCATAATGCCAGCATGGTGAATATGGTGATTTGACAGTATAAAAAGCATAAGAATGCATTTTCTGAAATGGATATGTTTTTTTCCCCCCTAGGCGGTTGAGTCAAAGACCGACAGCTGAGGAGCTGGAGCAGAGGAACATCCTCAAACGTAGGTCAATGCAAACAACAGGAAGAAACTGGAGGAAAACTAGTGATTATCTCTGTGTGTGAGATTGTTTTTTTGATTTGTTCCTGCAGCTCGAAACGGTCTGGAGGAGCAGGAGGAGAAGAGGGAGATCAAAAGGCATTTATCCAGAAAGGTGAGATGGGGAGACCACGTTAATCTTCCTGAACCCAAGTGGAAAATATTGAGTGTTTCCAGCCATGTGAAACGATGACAGCATTTTCTGTTACATCATCATGTCACAGTCACTCACTGGGGACAGAAAGCCTTTAAAGAAGTCATTAAGTATGATCAAGATTCACTTTATTGTCCCACAATGTAATGTATGAAATGTCTGTCTATTCACATTCAGTACATAAGAGTCAAAATATACACAACACATTATCTAATAAAGTGAAGTAAAAACCCTTGATAATAATACATTAAAACCATTGCATTGCCAAAACGGAATACTCAGCAGTAAACAAGTTCAATCTCAAAATGGACCTTGAGACTTATGATTCTATTCTTAATTCATAAGTTTAACTGATGAGACGAGAAATCTGTGGCATCCCAAATCATTATCCAGATTCTCAGTGTTTAGATCATGAAATGCAAGTTCCCAATTCATATTTATTGGACAGATCCGATATTTTGGATGACAGTTCACATTACTCTTTATATCAGATTTAGTATGAACTGTTAACGTTCCTGAACCGACCCCCATGTGCAACTGAACAAACAAGATTCAAACTTCTGTGATTAGTTGCTCATAAATGACGAGTTGTTAAGAGACAAATCATACGTCTGTCTAATTGTGATAAGGTAGACAACAAGATACAACCACAGTTTAATTGAAATCAGCCACTCTTCCAACAGTATCAATTATATTGATCTGTGTGTGAGACTGATGGAAAGAACAGTGTGTGGGGACTGTGTACAAAGTGCAACGACCGTAAGAGATTGCACAAATAATATTCAATAATTTCACAATGAAGCATTGTGTGGACATGAAAATCACTACACATACTTATGACCCCCTCGTAGTGACACTACAACCCTTAGTTTAGGAGAAAAGACCAAAATCTTTTTTTATGCACTGCATAGACAGTGCATAAAACACACCTATCACACTTGTCTCTCTGTCGATCTGGTGTAGAGATTAATATAATTCACAGTGCTCCAACAACAGCTGATATCAATGAAACGCTGGTTGTACCTTGTCTATTTTCGTACGATCAGAGGATTTATCTCTTCTTGTTTATGAGCTGTTGATTGCAGTAGGTTGAATGTGTAAATATCTGTCCAGTTTCAGTGAGTTTTTACAAAAGTATTGTAACAAATATTTAAGAAATCTGACACCTCAGTCCCTGCACTGACTACATCCATAAAACTGTCTTACATGGATGATCTTTGTCAACACAGGATTATGACAAATGTGTGCTGAGAACGCCACATCAATTCCGATGACTGTACTTATTACAAAAGGCCACACCTGTATCTGATTTGAGACCACATGGAAGTGGTCCACATCAGATTTAAAATGATCAGAGTCCATGTGATTTGTGATGTTCACATTGCAAAGAAAAAGACAGACTTGGACTGTATACAGGGAAAAAAAATCGGATTTGCACCACTAGCACCTGCAGTGCCTTATTTGTTTGCTTTGAAACAACATGTTTCTGCTCATTTTGTTGCTTAGTTTGTTGACATTTATTTATTTTTGCTCAATTTATTGATTTTACTGTTCATTGTTGTTAATTTACTTTATTTTGTTCATTTTGCTGCTTATTATGTTTATTTGTGCTTGTTTTGTTTTATATTTTATAATTCACTTGGCTATTATGTTCAGTTTTGTTAATTTTCTTGATTATTTTGTTCATTTTATGCCCATTTTGTTAAGTTTTATTATGTTCATTTTGGTGAGCTGATCATTTTGTTGCTTAGTTTATTCATTTTTTTTTTTGCTAGGTTTGGTTAACTTTTTAAATGTTAATGATTATCGTTTGTTCATTTCAATCTTTTTTACTCCTATTCATTGAGCTGTGACCAAGCGAGTAGGACATTTTTCTCATCACAAATGAACCTGAGTAAAACGTATCCTGCAAATCAACTACTCTCATAAGTGCATTTACTTGAAAAACTACTCAAGTACATGTAAAGGAGTAAATGTACCTGAGTACCATCCAATTCTGCATTTAACTCACATTGCTCAGCTGTTTGCAGGATCTTCAGATATTCTGATAAATTGTAAAAACGTAAGTGGTTCTTTGGATTTGGGCTGATAAGGAAACTAAAGGATTACCGAGGATATTAATTATTCCCATTGCATCTGTGAAAAACACATTTTCGATGGAAATCAGAAACTCGATGCTCTACTGTTTATTAGAATCATGTGTAATGTAGCCTACAGCGCCACCGTCTGATGACATTATGTAGCCCATTTTATTCACAACCAAATCATTTTATGAAAACATGTATATACCGTATTCTCTTTTTGCAACGTCACAAAATTTTCCTTCAAATTTGGCTTTTCTTTGTATGTAAACATGGCTGTTGTGTTATCACAAGTGGGCTGTTTTGTCTAGATCAGCATTAGATCCCATGTAAACACTGATAATGAGCATCCTCACTAAGATGAAAAGCTAACACATTTTGACTATTCAGTTTGGTTTTGGTCTTTTACCTGTCAAACTTCCTTTGCTTTCCCTTGTCAAATGTGCAGCTCAGTCAGAGGCCCACAGTAGAGGAGCTGAGGGAGGCCAAGATCCTGATCCGCTTCAGTGACTACGTGGAGGTCGCTGAGGCCCAGGACTACGACAGGAGGGCAGACAAGCCATGGACTCGGCTAACAGCGGCCGATAAGGTTCATTGAACACACTGTGGAATGCTGATTAGTTAGTTAATTAAAAGCGTGTAAATCTGATTTCTTTTGTGTTTCCTTGCTCAGGCTGCTATCAGGAAAGAGCTCAATGAGTTTAAAAGCACAGAGATGGAGGTGCATGAGTCGAGCCGTCACCTTACCAGGTGGGACTGAGTTTATCATCAACATTAGATCCTCTTGAGGCTTCTCTTGATGCTGCAGTGTTCATAGCAAATCAACAACTTTCATTTCAGACGGATGATGGCACCGTACTAGACTTCACAATTCATCTGTTGTCAGCTGAGGTCCGTCAGAGTGACACAAGCCGCTGCAGTCTGATTGAAAATGTTTCGTCTTTCTGCAGGTTTCATCGGCCATAAAACCATTGAGCCACACCATGGATGTGCATTTGTCGTCCTACGTACACCTCACGTGTTACGACTGCAACGTGCTGCCCTTGAACTGCTCACTGCTCCAACGGCAACTTCAAACTGACAGACTGGCTGTAATGGCCAAATGTGAACTTGAGCCATCGAAGAAAATAGGAGCAAATGAAAAACTGCGGTGGATGAAACTGTTGGCTGCCGTCTCCTCAATGGAGATTTAACTGACTTCTTGATATTCAAAAGCTTTTAACTGTCATTTTTTAGTAATGAAATGATAATGAAATTGTGGCATCATGTTATCTTTGCAACACTTTTTCTTTTTAAACAAGGAAGGAAAAGGTTTTTTTAACACAGAATCTGTGCCAATGCCAAGTCAGTAAGGCTGGAGGTGAAGATGGGACATAATTTCTGAACAGGGATTTTTTTCTTTTTTGGTTTGTTTGTTTGCTGTTTAATCATGTTCATTCTTGTTCTCAATTGGATGTCCCTTTGAGGGGTTGTTTGTTTTAGCACAATTTTACTCCACAGATTGCATCTCTGTGAATGAAAAGATTTTTACAAAAGCTATTTGCTGAATTTGTAGGCAGCTGAATTTGAAACCAAAATGTCCTGAAACCCTCTGAAAATGCTCCACACAGCCAGTAACAATATTAATGAAAATCTTGACAAAAACACATTCATCAACAAAGCAATAATCTCTGTTTCTCCTTGTTTACCATGTTTATGGGCTACATTCAGACACTTTCCTGACTTCACATTCCCCATTTGAAACCAAAGCAATTTGACTTGCTGTGGAGGTCGTGACCTTAAATGCACCTCGTGCTGTTTAGAGTTTAGTAACCTGCTGTTGCTGTGCCTCCAGTGTCGTTTACAGGGATTTCAAAGTTGCCAAATTAACTAGCTTCATTTGATAGTTATTATCTGTAGACACAGTAAAATGTTGCTGAACTCTGAAATAGAAGAAAGTCCCCTTTTTTTTTTTAAATTGTCCCTGACTCACCTTAGTTTTATTTTTTATTGTTTACAGTCCACGTACGGTATGTGATTGGCAGTTTTGACAAAGTTACTGGGAGAACTGGTTGTTTTGAAGATGTATGTTTGAGTGTGTGTGTGTGCTTGTGCACAAAATGTTTTAAAAGAAACTTATTCTCAGAATTCTAAAATATGTACATAGAGAAAGTAAGCCAGACTTTTCAAATGTTTTTTGTAAAGCAGAAAAACTGCATGTGTATTAAGTTATTGTGAGTCTTTATGATGTATGCAGTTTCTTAAAGAAGGAACTTATTAAAAAACAAAAACTTCATGAGTTCTTATCTCTGACCTGTCTTTTCTCTTGTTCAACATTGGGAAGTAATTTGTTAGAGGTCGCACCGGTGCATATTTTAATGACCAAATAAATTATATTTATTTGAAATTATATTATAAATAGTACTCATGAAACAATTATGTAATTACTAGCTACAAATCTGAATGCTGGTAATAAAGGGTTTACATCAGAATTAGAAATGTGTAATACGACAATATATATCATGAGACAATGACAATATGAATTGTGTTCCATATTATGGTTTATATCACCATGATGCACATTACAATTGTTTAAGTTGACATTTTAACCTGCATTCTTCCATATGGACACAGAACATTTCCATGAAGAAAACACAAAAAGTGTAATCTTGACAGAACAGGGTGCTTCTAAACAGTTAGATTTCAACCAGTCCAAATAAACAAAGAGCTTGTTTATATTTTGAAATTAATGACTATCTCCACAACAAGCAGAGTGTTTCAGTAATCTGAACCTGCCATTGTCTATTAGCTAAATATATAACACCCTAGCTATATGATAGGGTGTTAGTTGTTGAATGGCATCTTAAGAGTCACAGTTAACAACTCCACTGTGGATCTTTCCTTCTCAACTAGGAGAGTTTGATGACTGAAATCACTTCCTGATCATCTGCTCTTTAAAGCAGCTGCCTAAAAGTTTAAGTCTACTCTCTCAAGAGTTTCTCCAGCCATTTACCAAAAGAACTTGTCCCCTTCCTTGTTGATGACAAGAAATAATCCTCAGGTTTCTCCATGTAAACATGAGTTTTCAGGTCAGTCAAGGCTCCTGGAGATGAAAAGTGTCCTGGTGAAATCTGTTATGGGAGATCTTGCCTCTGGATTCCAGTGGCATCTGAGAGTCTATGTGGCTAAACAGCATGCATTGGCATGCCACAGTATTTATGCCACAGGTCAATGGCTTTGGTCACAATGGCATCTGTGTTTTCCTGTGGAATCTGAAAGAGAGAAGTCATCATGAAGTAAAACAAAGACCTCTGTTGAAGAGAAAAAAGCATTTGTATGACTTGCCTATTAACCCATAAAGATCATATGCAACGTCTATCTTTAAGCCCAGCTGTGACATTTGTATTTTTTATGTTTAAGACATGGTGCAAAGCCTGCATCCATCCTATGGCTGAGCAGTGAGTAGAATATGTGTCAAAAACTGCAGTACCTGCAGTGTCCACTGGGGGTAGGTTCAAAGTAAATCAATTCTCAGTGTCCCCTGTTAAAATGTCCAACTTTTGAGCAGAAACAAACTTATTAACAATCAGGTTCAAACTGTTTTAGCCCCTATAGTTTATTTCCACCTGTGTGAACACTCAGGTAGGTGTATTGTTATACAACTTGCCTGCTTTATAATGCCAGACCACAGTATCGGCATTATAAAGGACATGACCACTTCAATTGACAGGTACAGTACATCCTGAAAATATTCACAGCGCTTCACTTTTTCCACAATTTTTTATGTTACAGCCTTATTCCAAAATGGATTAAATTTGTTTTTTTTCCTCAAAATTCTACACACAACACCCCATAATGACAATGTGAAAAAGTTTTTT
Source organism: Pseudamia nigra (assembly GCA_029823295.1). Lineage (NCBI taxonomy): Eukaryota > Metazoa > Chordata > Actinopteri > Kurtiformes > Apogonidae > Pseudamia > Pseudamia nigra. The sequence continues at coordinate 129 of JAQQAE010021836.1, read as the reverse complement.
TTGAAATTGTTGCAAATTTATTAAAAATAAAAAACCTGAGAAATCACATGTGCATAAGTATTCACAGCCTTTGCTCAATACTTTGTTGATGCACCTTTGGCAGCAATTACAGCCTCAAGTCGTTTTGAA
>JAQQAE010021835.1:0-10376 GCA_029823295.1 Pseudamia nigra | reverse complement strand
GATTAATTGATTTTACATGTATTTTTATGGAAAAAGTCGCATTGGATAACAACTGATTCGGATAAAGGCCGTGACGCCGGAACGGATTATCGTCGTTATCTGAGGCACCACTGTATTTTGTTTACTTTTTTCATTTTTTGATGGTTTTGTTCAATTTTCTTATGATGTTCTTCATTTTTATTCATTTTCCTCACTATTTTCTACCTTTTGCTTCTTATTTTGTTTATTTTTTCTTCACTTTTTGATTGTTTTGTTCATTTTTCTTCTGATGTTCACTTTTATTAATTTTTCTCATTGTTTACTACCTTTTGCTTTTTATTTTACTTACTTTTTCTTCATTTTTTTGATTGTTTTCTTCATTTTTCTTTGATGTTCACTTTTATTCATTTTCCTTGCTATTTCCTACCTTTTGCTTCTTATTTTGTTTTTTTTTTCTTCATTTTTTGATTGTTTTGTTCATTTTTCTTTGGATGTTCTACACTTTTATTCATTTTCCTCACTATTTTTCTACCTTCTGCTTCTTATGTTGCTCCTTTTTCCTGATTATTTTGTTCCTTTCAAGTCCAAATACTCAGTCTTGCTGCATTTTACTTTGCTTTTAGGCTTGATTTAAGAGCTATGAATGTAATATCACCTTGTTGCTGTCAGTTTACGTTTTGTTGATGAAAGGGTTTCGGGAAAATGCAACATGCAGAATACAGTTGTACAGTTTTGAGGAATCTGCTCCTATTTTGTGTGATAAGCATGATATGCGTTGGATTCCTGGATTATGCCTGGATTATGGGTCGGGGGGTGCCTTAGCCTGTCCTAGCTGCCGTAGAGTGACCAGTCAATCTAAATACATGTTTTTGGTTGTGGGAAGAAACCGGTGGAGGGAAGCCACCCCACACAGACACGTGGAGGACATGCAAACTCCATTCCCAGACCAATTAGGCAAAAATGTGAAATGATGGAATAGTTTGCAGTAAATGTCAGAGAATAAGGTCGAGTTACTATATAAGCTCAGTAATAATAATTTATCTTGTATGGCAAAAACAGATGAAAGAAATCTCTTGAAGCATATGGAAGTAATCACATCATGAAGAGTTTGGGTCCTGAACCTAGAGAAGTTAGAGTTTGCTGATTTAAAAAGATCCACTGGGTTGTGTGCGCTGGTTGAAGATGAGTTAAAGTTGCTGTGCTTGATAGTTTTTGACATCTTTGGGGAAAACTTCCATTATTCCCCGTCAGCATACTGTAATTCAACTGGTCTGACAGGAAGCAAGAACTGTACCCTCCTCTCTGGACTCCAGCAGTAAAAAAGAAAAAAAAAAAGAACTACCTGATGACGGGAGGTGTTGGCTGCTCGTCAGTGTCTCAGACACTTTAGGAGGTTTAAATAAGCATCAGTTGGAATCATCAGTGACTGCTCAGATCTGGATATGAATCTGCTTTTGTATAGCATGGCTTTATGCATTCACATTTGAAACAGTACCAGGTCCACTCATAGATTTCTGTTCAAATCACATTTAATCATATTCACTAAGTTATTGACCCCAAAAGTTCTGTGTTTTAACTTCAGTGTTCCATACGATCCTGTGCTTTTTTTACAATCTGGAGATTCATACGTTAATGGAAACATCACAACCCAAACCAAACCTCTTCCTTATGGATCAGAAACATGGAAGCTAGTCTGAGGCAGATCATTGGTGTCTCTCTCCGAGATCCGCAGAAACGATGTGATCACCACCCTTCTATTGAAGAACTGAACTAGAAACACAGCCTGCAATAGTTCGGCCACATCTGACAGATGAACAACAAACATCCTCCTCTGGCGAAAGCAGCCTGCCGGCTGGAAGGTCTGAGAAGTGACGCCGAAGAAAACTTACCTCGAACACATCATGGAAGAAAAATCAGGAGCTGAATTTCAAAGAGAAGAACAATCTAAAAGTTTGTCCTGTATTTAAAAGTAAAAGGATGTTGACTGGACAAAACAAAATAATCACGATCATGACTAACAAAGTCAAATTATATGTTAGTGTGAGAAGTTTGTTTCTATTTCTTTGTTTTTGTGTTAAATTGAACATGTTTCTGTATAAACGTTAGTGTTTTTGGAATAAACAGATTTCAGCATCAGTTTATAAGATAAGATTTTATTTATCCCACACTGGGGAAATGTCTTTGCAACAGTAGCACAGAGGACTGAGACAAAGAATAAATAACAGTACACACACGCACACACAAAAAAGGGACATCGAGAAAAAGTTAGATTAGAATGAAAGATTATGCACTGGATTATTTACAGTTGTGAAAAAACAGTGTTGCATCTACAGTGTAGATGTTCGAGGCTGCCAGTGGATGGCAGTGTACACTCACTACTGCCTCTCTCTCTCTCTCTCTCTCTCGCTCTCTCTCGCTCTCTCTGTCAGGTTCACACACAGGTGAAGATCAGTCCAATCTCCTGAACCCGTTGTAATAAACCCACAGTTGACACTGGTTGAATTCAGACTAATCATGCAGTCGTTTATGATTTGAAAAAATATTCCTGAATAATTTACCAGCAGCATGCAAAGACTGTAAGTCTTAGTGATACTTTTATTAAATATTAATAACAGATATGGTAAACCTGCACATTGTATTGAATTATTGATAGTTCTCTCTGTGACGGTCCTGAACGTATGAGAACATACAAGAACATGTTTTTCATCCAAATGAATCACTGGGTCAAACTAAAGAACATAGGAACATCTGGTTTATGTATGTAGGGATGATAAGAGCAAAAAATGGAACAGTGTAATAAAGCATGTTATAATATCATGTTTCTTTTTTTTCCCATGTGAATCTATCTCTATTATCTATCGATGTGTACATACAGGATGTCAGTGTGGATAATTTAAAAGATACAGAAGAATATTTAAATATGAAATGAGAACGACTGTTCGTCAATGACAGAAGAAACACATTTATAATAAATTTGTCACAACCACTATACAGGTTGTGTGTTTAGACAAAAACTCTTTGTTTATTTTACACTGCAATAAAAAATAAATATGAATGAATAGGAATTTACCAACATCATTCAACAAAAACGACAGCTAAACAAATAGAAAAAAGAAATGAACATAAAAACTGAATGTAAACGACAGTGAGTAATGAAACATACACTGAAATAAGTCCGAGTGAAGGCTGGTTTCATTTCAGTTAAACTAAGATGAAACATTAATGAACATAAATTAGATACATGGTAAAAAAAATCTGTTTACACTAATCTACAGGCAGCGACAGTTTTACAGGTTCATTAGTGTAATTTGTTTCAGGATTTAATGACAGTACTCAACTGTAGAATGTGAGGTTTATTCCATAATACTGCAACCACAGTATTATACAGTCCACTGTATAATACTGTAAACTACAGTATTGTTATGATTACAGTATTTTATCTTACTGTATTTAAAAATTTACTGCAAAATTAACAAAAGTTCTTCAGGGTGTGACTGTCATAGACATGTAATGTACTGCTCTGGAAATAAACTAAGGCTACTTTCACACTGTAGGTCTTAAAGCTTGATTTTTTGCTGAAATCTGATTTTTTTTCTGTGATTGTTCACATTATATTTTAAATGTGACATCCATCAGACTCCAGTGTGAACAGTCTACGGCTCTGAAGTGACCCGCATGCGCAGAAGAAGATGTGACGTTACATGCAGTTCACTCCTCACCGGCTGGTGGTGGTAATGCACCAATAAGATGTTTGCCAAACGCCATAAAACACTAAAGAAGAAGAAGCGCACTGTGTTTTTGAAGTATGGATGCTACAGAAACCAGCATGTACGAATCAGTTGACAAAATTATAACCGAGTGATTCAGAGTCCATTGTTTACATCTGATTTTGTCGTGTGCCACAGAAATGTCTCAATTCAATGATGTAAAAGTCGGATGAAATGCGACACGACCGTTCAGACAAACATCGGATACGTACCTGATTTACGACCACATATGAAAGTGACCTGGGCATGATTTGAAAAAATTGGATTTGTGCTGCTCAGACCGTCGTGAAAAAATAAGATGTGGGTCACATATGGTGAATAAAATCGGATTCTGTTTGTAGTCTGAACATAGCCACCGCAATGTGTTTCTGAACTCATCATCTCCACGTTTGACATCAGTCGCACCTTGTTCTTCTTAATGAGGTACGGATTAGATGATCACCTGAACCAAATCTGATTGAACGAGGAAAACTACGTACATCGACTGTTTTCTGAACACTTCCTAAGTTAAAACAGTATGATTGTGTTGATTACAAATTAATGTTTTCTTTGCATTGAGTCTGAAAACACTGCATCTTTTTTTTTTTTAATTTTGACCATTTGCCATGTTCTGCTTAGGGAATGAGACACACATCTTTACTCAAATCCATGCCTATAAATAGTCAGAACAGATGTCATTTTGCAGTGGGATCTTCATTTTTTCCATAGTTGTATACATACATCATGTTTTCTAACACAAACCACTTTACAGTATCTCCACTAACTGCCACTTGTGAGCTTAAAAGTGAATAAAAGTTAAAATATATAACACAATTGAGAATAATTTAAGTCATGTTTTTTGCAACAGAATATTTTTTAAACTCTAAAACCACCTACTTCTTGACAAAAACCACAAAGAAAATGACCACATTGGTATTCCAGGGCATCAGTGCAAACACGTGTTCTTTAACTGTTTGTTTAATGTGTGCTCATTTTGTGCTTATTTTGATCATTTATGTTCATTTTTCATGCATATTTTAGGTTGATTTTTGCATATTTTAATGTTTATTTTTGTTTTTGTTCAATTTGTGTTTATGTTATTCTTTTAATGTTCAAGTCGGTTCATTTTATGGCTTGTTCAGTTCATTTTTGTTCATTTCCCTGCATACTTAAAGCTCATTTTTGCTCATTGTTTTCCTTTATGTTATTGTTTATTTTGTTCCTTTTTGTTCATCTTTCTTAATTGTTTTTGTTCATCTTGTTCACTCAAAAAAATCCCCAATGTGGGATAAATAAAGTCCTATCATAAGCCCTTCCTTACCTTGTTTAATTTTGATGCTGATTTTGTTCATATTAAGTCATTTTTAACAGGCATTTAAAGGGTTGTATCATTGTTTTTAGTCAGCAGTAATGATATTTTTTTAAATTGCACAGATGACAATGTGTACTGCTTTGAAATGTCTCCACATTGAAATCCTTTGTGCTGCTAAAGTGAAAACAAATACTAAACCATGCAACACAAAACAGAAGGATACATGTCATGTTCTTTGGAATGGAATAATACAAAGCTCTAACAGTTTCTTGCAAAATCAGTCACTTTTATCATACTTTTTTATAACCTTACACCAAAATCAACTGTGGAAGCTGCAGTAATATTGAAAAGAATGACCACTTGTGCTAAAAACTTTAATGTGGCTTCATAGTGTGAACTGGTAAAAGTCCCGGGTGGTGCCTGACATAGATGAGGGTTCATCTAGTAGAAAAAAAAAGAAAAATTAAAAGGGGCATAACTCTCCTGTGCCACCTGATTTACTGCTTATTTCCTTGGACCATTTTGCCATTTTTTGATGTTAAACGGTATAAGATGCCATTTGACACATAATGCTTTTCAATATTTTCTTAAAAAAAACATCTACTGCCTTGAAAACTAACAGTGAACTCAGTAAAACCTCAAGAAAAACAGAGTAATTCTGCTCCGTGGTGTAAAATAATCAAAAGGCAACAACTGGGGCTGTTCAGTGAGGCCAATGCAGAAGTAACTTTACATTGTAATTCCACCGCTTGGCCACTGGGGACTCTATCGTCCGGCTCCAAGAAGGTCTTTGCCCACAGAGATACATTGGCCTTCTAGGTCAGGACCTTAGTATTATCTGATAATACTAAGCAAATGAATTTTATTTATGGGTCATCATGGTCTCAAACGTTTTATTTGGATCCTCTAATGAGTAATGTGATGATCCATCTTTAATGTTTTGCTTTGTTATTGAGATATTACAACAAATAATCCAACAAATCACTGATGTGCTGGGGTTTGATCGACATGACACTATAGTAACAGCTCACTTGTGAAATCGGACCGATTCGGACCGTCATATCTTCTATTTACTCAAAATGTTCATAGTTATACATGACATACACTCAACTGCAGCTGTGGGTAAGTGTTTTCACTAACAACATGTAATATGACTTTGTTTGACACTGCGTGGTGAAGTTTTACCATGTCAGTAAGCTAGCAGCTAAAATTAGCTTCCCATGAGTCCCCTGGCATGAACGCATAAGCCCCACAGCCGTTCATCCAAATATGGTTACATCCTGTTTTTGACTCCAACATGTCATCCAGGAAGTGACGACCTGATTGGCCCTTCACAAACTAATGGGTGACATCACGGTCACTTTGTCCAGTTTTATACACAGACTATGAAAATACTACATTGAAGACTGAATAGAATGAAAAACTACTGGTTCTTTACTAGAGATTGTAAAGACAAAAAAATCTCTATATTTTGGTTTATATTACTTTTCTATTTCATTATTTATTTTAAATTCTGTTCATGTTATATTTATAATCTGTGGAGCCTTTTCAAACTCAACAAATCACTTGTGTTCTCTTTTTTTCTTTTCACTTCTTTATTTTAAGCCGTCGGACAAGTTAGGAAGTTCATTTGTCGAGAAAAAAATGTTCTTGTGTTTTTGATCAGTGATGTGTGTGTGTGTGTGTGTGTCCCAAGCAAAAATACTCAGTGCTCCGTAATTTTCACCTTGGGTCCTGGTCGCTGTGTGCATGTACAGAGTGATGATACTGCTTTGTGATAGACAGCAAAAGTAAAATAAAAGCCAAGACAAATGCAACGTTCGTTTCTCAGCTCTATACTTTTGTTTCTGTACTTACGTATATGCCTCTTGTGTGTGTGTGTCTGTGTGTGTGTGTAACCTCCAATCAGTCTATGCACAGAGGCACAGCTGTAGAGGAGAAATAAGACTCAATAAGACTGAAATCCCGGTGAGTTTTAAAATGCTGCATTTATTTCCATTATTAATTATAGTCATTACTGCTGTCTCTTCCTGCTGAGGGATGGAGGAGACGAGAGGAGGAGGAGGAGAAAAGGAAAGAAATGACGATAGAGGGATGGAAACAGTGCTGAGATGAGGGGAGGAAGAGCAGGAGATGATGAACAAGAAATGAAAACATCTAGTTGGACGAATGGGTCGCTATGTTTGACATTGGTGCCTTTTGACTTTCTGCGTTAACACCTGCTGCTTTAAAGTGCACGTGCATGACACACCTTACTTTGTTTTCTGATTTATCTACTATATGTTGCAGTGGTGAATTCTCACCTTAAACATGCCAGAAAGCACAAAAAAAGTCTGCTTATCTCCTCGAAATCCTTTAGAGAAGCAAGTCACGTTTCACAAGTCTCAAACTCTCAGTTGCATGGTCTTTTTATTCAGCTGGGTCCAGTATGATGGTACAGTGTGCCGGATGTCCTTAGATGGTCTTTCTCACTGTAGCGGTGGCTAAAGGTGTAGGTATGTAAGCAGTCACAACATCAAACTATGCAGGTCATAGTCAAAGTCTCATGATGAGGGAAGCTTTATCTGTCAACATCTTGACAGAGCATGAACGCACCAGTCGTTGTTAATATAGATCCACAGTCCACCTCCTGTGCTCTTACCAGAGTCGTTGTTGAGGATGGTGCATCCTGCTAGCTGCACAGCTATGTCAGGGATTACAGGTTGACTCATGATCATCACATAGCAGTTATGTACAAAGCTGCTGCTCTATTTCAGCAATTTTGAGTGCCATGGATCACACTCTGCTGCAGGAACGGAGTCAAAGGGGGCTGCCCATCTCCTGTAGCTGAGTGTGATCCATTGCACTCTCGCCGAGCCACAATAACCCCACGGATAACATTTGTTCATTGTTAGTTTGTTTCTTGATGAGAGCTCAACATTCGAGTTACACAAGCCTCTATTTAACAACAGAAGTTGTTTGGGGGCTGGTGTTAAACAACTTCTGTCCTTTACAAAAAAAGCAATGGACCCACCAAATAGACCCCCACCACCCAGAAAATCAAATTAAGGCAAGTCCTGTTGTTTCAGGAAGAGGGCTTCCTGCTTGTAATGTCATGGTTTTGTTCTGAAATATAGAAGTTACTGCATGGTCATTGCTGGGATTTTGTTTTGAATTCTTTCCTGTCTCTGGTCATGTACAACCATGCTCTGCACAACATCTCCAACTTGTTAATCAAATGCACACCTCTCCGAGCTTTAAGTTCAGTCTGAAGCTGCTTTTGTTAGGATCTAGGTGCATGTCTGGTTGCAACATTAAAGTCAGAATTTTGGACATTTAAATTAATTCATGTGATGCCAGTTATAAATGGAATTTATGTTGCATTATCCAGTCAGTGCAGCCCATCTGAAAATTATCTACTTTACATCTGCTGCGCCAAGTCATAGTTTTCTTTGCTTGTGTAGAAGTTAGCCATACAATACTCGGCAAAAATATGCAAGAAAAAAGCTTGGACGTACATGGACTCATTTCCCATAATTCACTGGCTTCTGAAGGAGAAGGCATATTTTATGTAGACTATGTTAAACAGTTTTGGTCTTGCACTTATATAGCACCTTTCTACCCTATGGCACTGAAAACGCTTTAAACTGCTTTCCATTCACCCATACACACACCAGTGACACTCACTGGGAGCAACTTGGGGTTCAGTGTCTTGCTCAAGGACACTTTGGCCTGTGGACGTGAGAGGGGATCTAACCTTCCAGTTCATGGACAACCCGCTCTACCTACTGAGCCACACCCACCCCATGTTATTGAACATATTTTTCTATTACTTTTCCTGTGTTCGTTTCAGATTATAAGCCCTCTATTTTCAGTTGGCAAAGCACTTTCATTTCTTAACAGGGCTTTAAGTTTGATATCTGAATTTGACATAATGGTTTACTGATGCTGCAGAGATTATGTGTTTTTGGAAACCAGTCCAAAAGTTAAAACCTATCGATTTCCCTCAAGAACAAGCAAATTTCCACTGAATGTTTAGGTCATTACAGAAAATTAGCTCTGTGGCAAGGAAAACTTTCATTTATTACAACCACTTTTATGATTTTTGAAGACTTGAACCTATTTCGACAGAGCTGCCTCGGTGATGAATTTACAGCCGAGGACTGGAATCTTCTGTCTTTAGGTAAATTATCCTCACCACAGTAGGACTGAGGCCATTGTTTCATCACATTGTGTATAAATGAAGTCAGAATCCGGTCATGGGAGCCTCCATGCTGCTTGTGTGATGCAATTTGGAACCGCAGTCATGTCCATTCACCAGCTGGCAGCCTGACTGTGTGCAGATTTTGGATCGCAGTTGGTCAGCCATTTATTTTTACACCACCCAATAAGTTGCATGTTTACTTTTTGAACAAACTACAAACTTAAAATCGACATCCAAGTTATATTCTAAACTGCAACCAGACATCTATTATTACGTACGGTGAATATACTGTACAAGTATAGTGCATTGCATTTTGGGTAGTGGCAGCCCTAGTTCAAAACATGCCTGTTACCACTAGATGAGCACAGAGATAATGAGCTGTTACACGAGTGATAATAACATCAGTATAAACCCCTCAGAGAGCGTGTACCTCTGCCAAGGCAGCTCAGTTTGTCTTCAACCTACCATTAGCATTTCAACCTATGCTCATTACTATTAATGTATTTGAGCTTCATTCTTGGATTCTTTGACCTTGAAAACCTCCATCCTGTCATCTTATATCATTTCTCTGTGGGGCATGAGCAGGGAAGCCCAGACTTTTCTCTCCCTGGCTATTTCATCCAGCTCTTCTGGGGGGCCAGCTGAGAGAATATAGTCCCACCAGCATGTCCTGTGTCTTCCCCGGGGCCTCCTCCCATTGGATCCCTCCTGGACACCTTACAAGGGAGGCGTCCAGGAAGCATCCAGACCAGATGCCCAAGCCACCTCATCTGGCTCTTCTTGACACAGAGGACCAGCAGCTCTACTCTGAGACCCTTCCGGATGACTGAGCTTCTCACCCTATCTCTAAAGGACAGCCCAGCCACCCTGCGGAGGAAATTCATTTCAGCTGCTTGTATCCTGGATCTTGTCCTTTCGGTCATGACCCAAAGCTCATGACCATAGGTGAGGGTAGGATTGTAGATTGACTGGTAAATCAAGAGCTTCGCCTCTCGGCTCAGCTCCTTCTTCACCACGACGGACCAAAGCAGAGTCACTGCCAACATCACATTTGGAAACGCATACATATCATTATTAGTTAATAATAATAATAATACATTTTATTTATAAGGCGCCTTTCAGGGCACTCAAGGTCGCCGTACAACAGGTTAAAAAC
>JAQQAE010021834.1:0-10376 GCA_029823295.1 Pseudamia nigra | reverse complement strand
GATTCCCTGCTCAAGCTGCTGCCCCCGCGACCCGACCCCACGGATAAGCGGTAGAAGATGGATGGATGGATGGATAGATGGATGGATGGATAAATCCATGCAATGTGTAAGATGGAAAACCAACCACATGACAGCAGATTACAAACTCATATCATGCTGATCTTCAGTAATACAGAATGCTGACTCAAGCCAGTTAAAGGTTCATTGTGTAATAATTACTGGCATCTAGGGAAGTTTTAGAATTGTAGCCAAAACAATACAACTCTCATTCTCCTCAGTGACCATTAAATTGCAAAACTCACTTGTTAACACCAAAACAGCCCCTGGGTAAACTTGACCCCCAGACAAATGCATTAATTTTGTTCTGTGTTCATGTTTAAATGTTTTTAGGCCATAGCACTTCCTTGTATGTCATATGAAGGATATGCCAGATCATTTTAAACAATATGAAATAAGAGAGAGAAATTTAGGAATTCTCATTTTCGCTGTCATTTTGGACTTATTTGTATTGTCATTTATGATAAGCACCAGTTGTTCTTAGAGCTACTTCAATCATACAACCAGACCTCAAAACACAATTGATTACAAAACCAACTTACTGTATGTTAAGACCTGGGATATTCCTCTGAGAATAGAATTGGTGAACACAATAACATTTTTGTGGACTATAAATGGTGCCTGAGAAAATTTGACTCATTTTGCTGTTGTAGCTATATAACAAATCCTAGTGGTTTTAGTGGAAACACCCATGTTTTTGTCTTAGTTGAGGCTCATTTGGCTGAGTACTCTCTGTGTGCTACTGTATCATTTTCATAGTCCTTCTTACAATACAAACAGCCTCAGGTATACCTACATGCTGAAAATAGGAAGTTTTGACAAAGACATATGTACCGTTGTGGAGCTTGTGATCAGTCTTGGTTTCGAGACTGGCGTCAGGACGACTTTTTGGAGGTCTCAGTCCTCATTGCCTTAGCCTCAGACAAAGGAGTTTATTTTAGGACTACAACCAGGGGCTGGCACATAGAGATAGCTGACAGAATTTAAGTCTTTCATTTATTTCTTTTTACATATAAAACATTTCAGTGTTTTATTGTAAGAAAATTAACTGATTTGGTCACATTATTATATAGAGCCTCAAATATCTTGTCTCACCACGCCTTGGTCCTTGTCTTGGTTTTGGAAGTTCATGGTTTCTTGCTCTTAGATTTGCTTCTTACTTAAACCCACATAATTCACATTCAAAGATGCTGATGATGGAAGATGAAACTTAAATTTTCTTTTGTGTAGAGGTGTATTTTTCAAACTTAGACTCAGGATACAGGCTGACAATTAGTTTAGAAATTTCTGTGAAAGTTGTTAATTGTTGTTCATTTTTTCCAGCCAGGCATCAGGAACTGAGTTGAACGCTGCATCACCACTGCCTCGGTGGATGACAGACTGCATCCTGGTCAGACTGCAGCCTGGGGGGGTTGGGGGGGGGGAGTCCCAAGCATTCCTAGGCCAGCTGAGAGACAGCTGATATTCCCTCCAGCATGTCCTGGGTCTACCCCAGGGTCTCTTCCAGTCAAAGCCAGTCTTGGCAACCGGTGGTTTGGTTAAAATTGGCAACAATGTTTTTTGTTTTCATCTTAATGGACAAATAAATTATAAAGACCAAAACCTTTGTTTATACCAGAGTTTAAAAAGGCTTATTTCTGATCTAAAGTTGGACATTTCAACATAGGACTGTATGGGTAGTAAGTCACTTTTGGAGCCTGCCCCAGTGGACATTAACAGTTCCGAAGTTTATGACACTTCTGCATTTAACTCACAGCTCAGCCACACAGAGAAAGAGGAGAAATAAAGCAGAATGAAATAAGATGAAATGGGAAGAGGAAAAAGGAATGGGTAGAGGGAAAAAAATAAGATAACAAAGACATAGGAAAAGAAGGAGAAAGAGATAGAGGAAGAGTTATGGAATTAGGAAGAGAAAGCAGAACAGAAAAAAGACAAAAAGAAAGACAGAGGAGGACATAGAAATGGAGAAAAAAGAAGTGGAAAGGGAAGAGATAGACAAAGAGAGAGAGGAGCAGGAACAGAAAAACAGGGGAAAGTTGAAGAGTTATAGAAAAGGGAAGAAAAAGGGAAGAGATAAGGTAAGTGAAAGCTGCTTTGCTGCTTCAGGACCTGGCCAACTTGCTGTTCTGCTCTATATCAGAAAATCCTGAAGGAGAATGTCTGGCTATCTGGTTCATGACCTCAAGCTAAAGCACACTTGGGTTACGCAGCAGCAGGGCAATGATCTGAAACACACCAGCAAGCCAACTTCTGAATGACTCAAGAAAACAAACTGTAGGTTTTGGACTGACCTAGTCAAGGTCTGGACTTAAATCTGATTGAGATGCTGGGGCACGACTTTAACAAAAAACTTTATTGTTGTTATATATTAGGTTATTAAGTTCAGGGGGCAAATACTTTTTCACATTAGGCCAGGTATGTTGGAATAGCTTTTGTCCTTAATAAATGAAGTAACTGCATTTTGTATTCATTTGGGTTATCTTTGTCTAATATTACAATGTATTTGATGATTTGAAACATTTAAGCACAACAAATGTGCAACAAAATGAGAAATCAGGAACGGGCAAATTCTTTTAATTATGTCTCATACCTCACACTTCACAACTCACACAGAACAAGCCCGTGACCCACTTTTAGGTCTCGACCCACCAGTTGAAAAACATTAACATACAGCAAGCTAAAAGTGACAGATTAATACTAGCAAGATAACATACATAATTAAAATAGTGGGCTAAATTTATGAAGAAATAAACAGCAGAAATATGAGACCACGGTTGATTTGACAATATTGTAATAATCATAATATTATTTATATAATTATCAGACTTACACGTTAGTTTACTGCTTATGTTGTTTATGTGTTACTTTACAGTCAGTTAGTGGGTCAGTAAAAACACAAACATGTCTCATTATGATCTGTATTACATCAGACAAAATCATTGGGAACCACTGGTCTGTGAGTAGTTTATAGTCCTCAGTTTTGTTAAAACTATTTCAGAATGCCGTTGATTACATTTGGGTCATTTTATTGCTCTAATTTCATAGCTCCAAAGTGGTGAACGGGTGGTTGAACTGACTGTATTACAAGGCGTTTTCAGTATATTGTTGCCAGTGACCCTTGCCACATACTGCATCATTTATAACATAAGCCCATTTGCGACGCCTGTCTGCTGCTCTAACTTCTGTATGCAAATCTGAGTGGAAAAAACATCAGCATCATCTTTAAATATCAAGCAGACTATTTGCAATGCACCACTGAAAATGACTAAAGAGTTGAGTCATCTCCTTCCTGACATTGTCAACAAAACTGAACAATACATGAAAGTTTTTTATTGCAGGGTTATTGCACTTAGTTGCATTGACTGTTCCTGTGTATCTAATGAGGTGGTGAGTCAGTCTCATTCAGAAAGTAACCAATGTGATTCAGCCCTGAAACAAATTGCTGTTTCTTGCTTCAATGCCAGAGTGCAATAGTTCCCTCTGAAGTCTAAATGCACAGAGACACACATTAAGAGATGAATGATTTCCAATAATGGAGCCAAACAGCAACTCTTCATTTGTCTTCATTATCTCTGTCTGCTTTAACAGACTTCAAAAGCAGAACAAAAGCAAAAAAAAGAGAGAAAAAAAATCGTGCACCTGTCAGCAGTATGATAATTTGACAGCACATCAGGCAGGTTAAGTAGCAGGTGAATGCTCACTTCTGCTGTAGCCACAATATAGTTATTTATTCTTGATAAGAAACTGGCATTTTGACAAGTCTGTCTGTTAGGGTTAAAAACTGCCATATTAGGTCATGTAGTCTGACAACAAGGTGAGGTCAGCTCGGTGAATATTGACTCACCTCATAGACTTGGTAAATATATGACAGAAATACTGTACAACAAAACATCACGAATGAAAGATTAGAAAAAGCAACTTTTTCAAAGAGATGAAAAGATGACACTGAAAAATCCTACCATACATATGTGGTGGTCCTGGGGGAATGGCTCAGGGCAGTGATGTATAGTCGTTATGTATATAAATAAATATATAGAACTGCAAACAGCTCATTTCAGGCTATTATGTGAATGTGTCTGCATCAGCATACCCATCAACTGAGCATATTTTGATATTATTACCGTATATTATTTTTACTGCTCCCAGATGTGTTTTATAGTGGAGAACATTTTTTAAAATAAAACACATCCTTTAAGGTTCACACATGTGCAAGCCCTGTTCTTCCATTACAGACTGTGCACAGAAACCTCAGCTCAACAGACTTTCCAATTCTCATCTGATATCAGATGAACTCAGTGTTAAGATGAGGTACCTTGAGAATTGAGAACTGTCTGTCAATAAGTGTCAGTGCACCAGTGAATTAGTTTGGAACTTGACCTTATTTTAAAAATGGAATGTATTGTGAGATAATGTAACTTAGAAGTTCACATCACATTTTTTTAACCATAATGAGTACTTTGACACAGCTTACATAATACAGGAAAAAGCTGTTTATTTTTTCAGATTACAGTTGATTTTTGTAAGTTTTTGCAGCAGAAATAAATCATTAAATTATTTGTGTGAAACGGACACAATGGACCTGCTAACATATAGTGACAATATTTCGTAAAGACACAACCGACACCAATTGAAATGTACAGTACCACTAGGTGTCAAGATGTTGCACCTTGTTCAGCACTGTTGATGGTACACTAAAGCAGTACTGTAAAATTTGTCATGACTTCTTTGCATCATTCAGTCCAATACTATACGGTAACAATATGCATTTCAGCTCACCTCTTTACCCAGCTCCAAATCTGCCACCTATCTGCCAAATTATCACATTGGTGCCATTCTATGGTGTCAGATCTCCTTTCAGGTCACCCAAATAGCACACAACCATTTTGGTAAATAAACATGCCCCCCCTTCCCTCTATGGAAATATGATCCTCTTTGACAGTGCCATCTTTGACCTGGCAGTAAAGTAGCCATTGTTCTTTTAGTAGTTACTTTTTGTCATTATTGATACCTAACAAGATGGATGCAGCATTGTACTGATGTCTGCATGGTTTACTCCTAAAGGGCACTTTGACCTTCACCACAACTGTTATAATGACAAATGCTGGTCCAGCAGATTGAATAAATCAAACTAATTTAAGCTCCAGCATCATACTAAACTGGCAAGACTGATCCAACAGCAATAGTTTAACAATAGCACTGATGAGAGAGACTATGGTTTGCTTTATATGAAGCAAATTCATATGCAATAAGGAGGTTATTGAGGTAATCAATTCATTAGGCAGATTAAGGGTGCTTTATAATATCTAACAAGCCAATCTACCACAAATGCTAATTAGCACTTACTTAATGGTGAATATGTGTATCTTTTGTAAGTTCAAACAATGTGCAGGACTTTATCACTCAATATTTCAAGGGATACTGTTTCCCCCCATTCACTTGTCACCTTAACTAGATGTGCAACATTTTTATTTTTGAATATGTATATCCTAACAAGTGTATGTGCTCTTTTAGAAACAGCAAGCAGCACACTGATATCCCAAGCACAAAGACAACACATAAAATGTTTTTTCAAAGACATATGCTCATTTTGAATTTGTTGCCAGCAACACAATTCAAAAAACTTTGTGGTTCATGTTTACAACAATGTTACATCACCTCTTCTTTTGACAGCACTCTGTGAGTGTTTTTGGAACTGACAACACCAATTGCATGTTCTATTTGTATTTAACTTTTACGCAGCTACTCAACTTTTTTGGAAACAAGGTAGTGACTAAATTTTCATTGTGGTGAATTAGCACATTAGCATATTAATTCTTGAACAGGAAAACAGTAGCAGACATAAACTGTGTTATGAAACACTGATCTTTGCACTGATGCTGCTTTTCACTTCCTGTGCTCAGACACAGAGGCATCTTGGTTCATGTTCACCCAGCAGGAGGCAGTTCACACTTTGCATTTTGTAACAAAAGACAGACATATTTTCATAGTTTCCTCCTGTGAAACAGTAAAGATTTGGATCCATACTCATCTCTCCTCATCTGCTGTGTCTTCTGACCTTTTAGATAAACGGCGCATCAATATGATGGTCTTTTAACTTTTATCTGCTGCAGAGGGAGTGAAATATTAATACTTTATCTTCCCCTGGGGAGATGAGAGCTTAAAGTGTTAACAAAAGATGTTTGCTATTCACAGGGGACTGCAGCAGAGAGCAGTGAGATTACAGAAATACTGTAGCAGCCAACAGGCTTTGGAATTCACTTCTTGAGAGCTAACAGAGCACTTTCTCTTGAATTTTCAAAGTGCTATTCCCAAATAGGTTATGATAAATTAATTTGCTGCTTTGATTTTGTGGCTGTCAAATATGAAACTCTCTCCACAGTGATGACAGGGGGAGAAGTAGGACGCATAGCTCAAGCGTTTGCCAGGCCATGACATTCAATTCTGAGTGAAAGGTTTCACTATTGTAGCCACAGAACTGCACAGACAAAGTCAGCTTATCATGAATACACAATTGTCTTTTTCAGAGTGCAGCAGTTTTTGAACGGTAATATAAGTAGCTAATCTCAATGTGCTGCCAGTGCATCTGTGTTAGCTGGGTCTATCTCATTGTCAGCAGACAGCAGTGTTCTCATTACCATTTTATGAGGCCCAGTTGGCAGAGTGTTTCGCAGAGTGCAGTACACCTAGAACTCTGCTGAAGTGAATTAACTTAAAACTAGATTTCGACTTTTGCCCCAGATATATTTAGTATCATCTCAGTCTGCAGGGAGTGAATGTCCAGAAGAAATCAGCTCTGGATCAAGACAAGTTGGGGAATTATTTCCCTTTAACTTTATTGCACTTTTGCTTCCAGGGACATCAGTTTAAAAAGAGCTGGACCTTTAGAATGTACATTTACAACATCTGCTTCCAGAGATATCACACTGGCAAATAAGACCTCGAATGTTATTATTGATTGCAGCCAGACAAAAATCAATATTAATATGAAACTGTAGCCGATTTTAAATGCAGCAGCCCAGTATTTGTCCCTTGTTTAAAAAGAATTACTAGAATGAACAATGTAATGAGCAGACTAAGATGTACAAGTTGTGGAGTGCTTTAATTGTGCAGCCCATAACAATCTTGTTCAGTATTACGTTGTAGCTGACAGTCATTATTATGTTGTTTACGTGAATGAATAGCTCCCAGTGCTGAGATAACTTATATTCTTTACAATCAGCAGCAGCTTTCTGTATATCACTTTGTGGAAAATGTTCTTGTTCACCCTGCAGAAATAGATAAGCTCGCTGAACTGAGAAGGAAAGATTGAAAAAAAGTGCTGCTCAGAAACTCAGCACCTCAGCACTTTAAAGGGGCTGTTAACCTTATCTCTGTGAACAAGTATGTTGCTAAGTTGTATGACATTCAAAGAGCCAGTTATTATTCACATAGGCAGTTGTGTGGAAACATGAACCGTACAAAATAAGCTTTTTAGGGATGGCTTTTGGAAACTGATGTGGGAAGTTACGCAGAGTCCCCATTTTTGAATCCACCCTCATCACTCATGGAGTCTGGAGCAGAGATGTGGAGCAGGAGTTCTTCTGATCTTCACCTACTTATTCTCACCTCACATTTTATCTGACTTAGCTCACTGAGTTGCATCTGCAGGGAGGAAGCGGCACTATGATACTGGGGAGAACTCCCACATCCTCTTATGTAGTCTATGACTCATTAAGGGAGCACTTGCACAATTAATGTCACAGCGAAGCAAACCTACAAGAGAGGGCTGCAAACCTACTTAATCAGGAATCTGCTTTAATGTTTTCCTCATGACCACATTTTCTCATTGAGAATAATAGCCAAAGGGTGAGAGAGCTGTACAAAAATGACTGCTACCGTTTTTTCACTTACATTTATTTTTCTTTATTAATTTCTTTTGTGTCACCACTATGAAGTCAGTGAATTGCTCATTTTGGGTCATTTTATATGCACAGCTGGCAGTGATGTGGTTCAAAGTTGAAAATCACAGAACCATTACCTTCCTACCTCTACCTCCGATATCCTTCTCATGGTAATTTGCCAATATCTTAGTCTGAAGGTGCTGAAGAGACATTGACGGGCCAGATATTGATTGTAGAAAAAAAAAGTGATGGAATCCAATATTCAATATTGTCCTAATGTCATGGCAGAATGCCATGTCCAATACAGGGTATTTTGAGAGCTGCATGAGCAAGCATTTATTATTCATGGTCAAAAGCACTCTGCATGTACACATTTTATGTACTGTATGTATGGTTTGCTGTGCAGCATGTACTATTTGCTTTTGTAACAACTGGCTCTAGGAACAACAATCCTTGTCTCTGCAAAGGAGGTTATACAATATATTCAGTCAAGAGTATTGTCAGTTGGCTTGTTCATTTGTTTGTCTTTCAACAGGATTACACAAACACTACAGTGCACATTTTACTGGCAGAAGGAAAAACCTTTCATTCTGAAGCAGATGCTGTGATTTTATCCTCGCTTTCTGCAACTCTGTTATGTAGGGCATTTGAATGGTTTACAGCAGTGATTCTCAACTGGCCTTTTGACCCACATTTTCCAGTGGTCATCAAATCAATGACCTACATATATCAAAGTCAATCAAAGCAAATGTATTTTTTATGAGCTTGAAACAATATACAGAATGTGAGTGCAGTATACTTTGAACTAAATATGCGTTTATTTTCATTACTGCATTCAAATTCAGCACAGAAAATAATCAAAATATTAACCATAATAATTAACAAAATAAAAATAATGAAAGATGAACAAAGTGATCAACAAAACCATCACAACAATGATTGAGAAAATGAGGACATGATCAAGAAAATTAACAAAATGTAACAAAAAGTGAACAAGAAGGTAAATGAAACAAAAGATCAGAATTGAAGAAAATTAACACAATTAGCCAATTGAATGGAAATGAATAATTACACACTTGACTGAGTTTATATCCCAATGTTTACAGCCCACCAGCTGAGAGCCACTGATTTACAGTACTGTAGGCAGAGAAATGATCTTTACCAGAAGCATTTTAGCTCACAATAGAAAAGTTATATGTGCATTTACTTACTTACATAATATATATATGAGAATATTCAGCCAGATGCACACAATGTAACAAATGAAACATCTAAATGAATCACTGTTTTATTATCATATGTGATGTTTCACATCATTTTACTACAGCGGTAAAATGTATTAGTGTTACTGATACTGGTGTATTAACTTGACTTTATTAAATGACATTATATACTTTAATATTCAGTACTGCATTTAAGATCACTATACTGTAAGTTTAGAGTAATATTATTCAGTGAGAAACACACACCACTAAAAAGTCAGGGTTTGCTACTGGGAGAGACACTTTTCAAATCAGAAAAGCAAGCAAGTTATCAGCTTTGTCATAATGCATTTTCTAGCTGTTTCAACAGGACATTTGGTTTGAGAGAGTGTTTTCTCAGCACACTAAGGAACAATTCATCCTTCAGTTTATCATTAATCATTTACCATATAACATTCAAAACTAACATATTTAGATTAGAGATATGTGCTTTTCAGAAAAGAAGTAAAAACTACATCTGAAAATTAATCAATGGTAGAACCACCAGGATTGGTACGTAAACTGTATCCAATTTATTCAGGTGTCATTTCTAGTCCTTGGAGATGTTCATCATTCTTTGAAGCAATTCTCTTCACAAATGAATGCCTCAAATAATCACATAAGTTTATTAAGTCATCTAGCTTTATAATGGAAATACAGTGAATCTCAAAAGTCTACACACTGCTGTTCAAATGCCAGGTTTTTGTGAGGTAAAAAGGTAACACCAAGATAAATAAATTCACAACTTTTTTCACCTTTAATGTGACCTATAACCTATACAATGCAATTGAAAAGCAAACTGAAATCTTTCATGGAGGTGAATTAAATATAAATAACTGAGATAATGAGGTTGCACAAGTGTGCACACCCTCTTAAAACTGGGATTGTGGCTGTGTTGGGATTTAACCAGTTTCATTCAAACTCATGTTAAATTGGAGTCAGCACACACCTGTCACCATTTAAAGTGTCTTTGATTAACCCCAAACAAAGTTCAGTTGTTGTATTAGGCTTTTCCTGACATTTTTGTAGCCACATCTTCCAGCACAAGCCATGGCCCACAGAGATCTTCCAAAGCATCAAAGGGATCTCATTGCTCAAAGATATCAGTCAGGTGAAGGATGCAAAAGAATTTCCAAGGAATTAAATATACCATGGAACACAGTGAAGACAGCCATCATCAAATGGAGAAAATATGGCA
>JAQQAE010021833.1:0-10376 GCA_029823295.1 Pseudamia nigra | reverse complement strand
GAATTGTGAAGCGCCTAGAGATAATCGACGATTATGATTGGCGCTATACAAATAAAGATTGATTGATTGATTGATTGATGGCCACAGCCCACAGGGGCAATATCAGCCACTGTTCCACCTCCATTACTTTATCACATTTCATTTTCAGTTAGTGAGTTAAGTAGTACCACGTGGTCATTTCAGTTGCAGTCAAGCACACATTAAAATACAGTCATTAAACATACACAGTTCATTTTATATTTATTCTAACCTTACATGGTTTTATGGAGTGCACACATATTAATATTGTAAGGTGGCCAAATTATTTGTTATATTCTTTAGTTATATTCAGTATTAATCCTTTGTTCTTTTGTCTATGAGTTATCGGCATGGTGGGAGCTCATCCTGGTGTGGCAAAAGGTGTAGCCAAGGGTGGAGCAGAGTTAAATTCTCCAACCAGCTCAGACCAAACCATGGGTCATGACAGGTTTTAGTTTAATGTAGCTCTTTTTTGTATTTAGTTGTAGTTGGCATCGATTTTGTTTTCCCCTTTTGTGTATTATGGTTTAACCAAGCCACTATATATGTTGCCCTTTGTCTCATTATGTTAGATCAGTTTGTTCTGTTAACATTGTCTGCCTTAGTTAATGTAATCAGTACAGTTCTGTTATTTTGACCTCTCTTATAGGCCGAACCTTTGAAAGTTGATTTGTAAACTTGCTATGTCTTTAGTTGAGTGAATAAAATCTCATTTTTGTGAATCTTTAACCCTGTTTATTTGTTGCCTTACTACCTGATCCCTAACAGAGATGCCAGTGCTGATTTGTAAAATCCTGGGTCTTTAATGTCCACCGCCTCAAACATCTTTTTAAAGTTGACCCTCGCACTGAACATTCAGCAGAGACGTACTGCCAGAGAAAGAGCTGTCATTCTCCACATCTTGCAGAGATAAGAGTGAGGAGGGCATAGAACAAAGACTCCAGTGTTGTCTCATGGACAAAGCCAAGCCTCACATTTCTCAACTACTTAATCTACAGAGGACATGCTGTTGAGAAATGGTGAAAGGCTGCTGATAGGCGGACGTGAATTCCAGCAGTTGCGAGGGAAAAACGCCCATCTTTATGTTTTAATACTGCAGTACATTTCAGTGAGCAACTCAGGACTCTATGTGTCTATATAGTATTTTACAATAACAATATTTGAATGCAGTGGTGGACAATGTTTACCTGGTTTTTGTAGTTACGTCATTTTGGTAGAAGGAAATGAGTGAAGCTCAAACAAGGTTTCTTCTGTTTGTTCCCACAAGGAGTTTGAGATTTTCACAGGTTCTACTGGCTACATGAATTACGCAAGCATGTGAAACTTCTTAGAGAATGCTCTTTGAAATGCTCAAATGTCCATGTACTGTCAAATACGAGACTGAGGCATCTGCTCTATCATGTGACAATATTGTGAGGAACTTGACTGATCGAATTCGTCTCAGACCCAACACAAACAAACTAAATATTGTATTTGAAGTTACAGGACAAAAACCATGTCATGTCACCCATTGGCCTGAATCATGTTCATTTTAAAAGGGACATTCTGCCATTGTGCAATGAAATTCAATGCTGTAGGTATGGAAACGTCCATATATGACACCTGTGCATCTCAGTCCTGTATGTGTGTGTCATGGTGCAGATGTATTACATCTCAACTAGGCCGCTTGGATTGTGTCCATGATGTGTCAGGTTGCAAGACACACCCTTTCTAATTTTATGGTGAATAACCACTTTAGCTATAACGTCCTTTAGCAATCCTACTAAAACCTAATCTATCTCTGGACTTTACTTACAGAGGATGTTGTGGTCATTTCCTTCCTCCTTGATTAACTACACATTCTTCCTTTTCCTTCTTTAATCACAGAATGTGAAAAACAACCTAGTGACATTTATTTTTATCTTACTAAGATAAGATTAAAGATCTAAAGTTGAGCAGCAGTGGCTAAATAAAGGAAATTAATGCACTATGTATAAATTAAAGCAATCGTTCGTTTGATTCTCTTATTGAACAATAGATTGTTAAATTAAACCCTGTGCAGACATTTGAAGTGGATGTTTTTATAACAACAGAATTATGTGAGACAGGTGGTACGGCGGCACCCGTCCCGTACAGGTCTGAGCTCAGCACTGAAAACTTAATGAGCCAGTGAGGACAGAGGGAGGTGAGTTTTTAAACTCTTGAACCCTCACATGCAGGTACCTGCTTTTTTCCCCACTAAAACAGCTCTGAAACGGGTTTTTCCACATTTTGCAACAATTTTGCAAAGAGTATGTAAAGAATGCAGCTTGCCTCAGTATTTTAACTTGCTCATAACTTTAAGTTAAGTCATTACTGACTGAGTTTCTACTGGTTGGTTGGTTTATTTCAGAAGTGGTTCTTTGTATTTGGTATTTTTGTAGATTAGTCATCATTTACTCTTTCTCTTTCTCTGGTACAGTACCTGTTAGCCAATGTGCTGATCTGCTATCATTGAGGAATGTGCTGAGCAGGTGCAGAGTTGCTATATGATCATTGGGGTTTTCTGAATTAACACACAAATTACACACACACACACACACACACACACACACATTAAACAAGGGACCATTCTTATGTAACTGATGTACTGAGTAATAACAAATTATCTTTAGAGCATGTCTATTTTCACATACTCATCAAACGTGATGTAACTTGCAAGATAGTTAGCAAGAAAGCACTCAGAGAGCTCAGACCTCTGCCAAGCAGCTCATTTTACCCCATAATGCGATTTACACTCAACAATAATAGGCATACATTTATTTTATCTGCATGACTGGATTCCTTGACCATGAAAACATATCCATTGCATTTAGAATCACATTGATATCCTTGTTAGTTCAATAGTTATTCACAAAAATCTCCTATTTCCATAATGGCCGTTTTTGCCTGGATCTAGCTCCACACCTAATGAAGACACAAAAATCCATTGGTACTACACCGATTCAGCCTTTGGTCTTAACTACAATTTGGTTGCAGGTCTGTGCCATTATTTGTTGTCTTACAGTGGCAAATATTCCATATTCCATTCTAACTGGTCTCATGCAGACTAGTTAGAACTGAAGAAGCTCCCTGGATTGGTAACGAAACATCTTCAAACCAAATTTCGAGTCCAGTCGACAGAAGAAAAACCACACACCTTGGACCTACATTTCACTGTTCTGACTCGTAGGATCCAGAACATTACCAGGATCCCGATGAAACTTTGAGATATTGTAGAACCAACTGTGACAGTATCCAGTATTCTTTTGCCAAGCATTCTGGATTCTTTAGATTTACATGCAAAAATGCTGAAATTGGCTGTATCTTACAATGATTTAAAAAATCCTTCAGAAATTTCCTGGATGCAGGCGTGATCCGGATCACTCCCAAAATCTAACCAACTGGTCATTATGCCATTTCCAATCTATCCAAAAAGTGTTATTAAAATCCATTCACAATTTTTTGAGTTATCATGTTAAAAGACAGATAAACAAACAGAGTAAAAACATAACTTCCTTGGCAGAGGTAATAAATTGTGGCAATATTTTAAGACACCTTCACAATGCCAGTGGTGTTATGAGTAAATTTTTCCATGTCCACTTATGTCCAGCTGTAGATGGCTCAGTGCACTTCAGGGCAGTTTTAAGACAAACCTTAATCTGAAGTGAGCATAAAATGACATAAGACTTGTCTTGATGTGTTGATGTTTTTACCAAATATGCCCTTGTAAATATATGATCTACACTTGAATTTAACTGGAAACTGACAATGAAAATGGTAAACATGGAATTAACTTCTTACTGTGAGCTGTATATGCTGCTCCACAGTGCACTTCTATATTGAAAACAAGTGGTCAGACTGATATAGTAAGTTACACATACAACTCTGGAAAAAACAAAGAGACCACTGCATTTTTTTCTGACATGACCATAGCATTCCAGTGTCTATTGATTTCCAACACAAAACACACCTCATTCTACTGAGAAGGTAGAATACAACTCGTAAAACATATTTATTATTTATCTAAATAGCTGGCAATTAATTTAATAATAGATTATTAATTGATACATTGTTGTAGTTCTACACACATTAACCATGAACTAATTGCTTATCGGCATGCATTGTTGAGTACTGGCTTTTCTGTTAACCACTGTGATGAACTTATTACCACATTATTTTGCATAATTGACTGCAAGTAAAAATGTCAGATGAATAATATTAATACAGTTTAAGACCCTTTGCAGAGTTGCTGCTCTACCAAACACACACAGAAGAACACATCATACGTATATGAGCAAATGTATGTTCCCCTGCACTGTGTCACTGGAACTCTGGACCAGACTGTCCTCTGTCATCCGTTAATAGTCGCGGTCACACCCTCCCAAAGGGAAGCATGCGCACAGATTACAACGCTGTGCTATCAGTGGAACCATGTATGAGTGGATGAAACACCAGACTCCCAGGCCAAGGTTCAGACAAAACCTGGCACTACTCATACGCACAATGATTTATTATTATACGCCACACTAGGTTTTACATGCAGATCTCACAGCGTGACTCTTACATCAGCCGCTGGTCCTCAGATCCTGAACACAAACAAAAGCCACCTACAGCAAACACCCAAACTGCCTGCAGCATGTACTCACAATCAGAATTCCCATGCTTACTATGTGCAAAAACAGACATTGATACTATATGGAGTGTAATTCTGCACTGCTCAAAATAAACACTGATCTAATGAGTGATGCCTTTTTAGGTTAGTGATGTTTATTTTAAAAGTACTGTTATGCAGTAAAACAAATAAAAGTTGTCAGGTCTCAGTGAAAGTTGGAATATCACATGTATTGTCTGTTCAGCAAAAGTACCTTAAATATTTTGTACTGCATGTAAGATATTTGCAGGAGAGTGAGAATGGAGCTTTGAAGTAAATGTGAAACAGCTGTGTATGCATTATCACATGCACACACCCTCTGTCAGGGTTGTATGACTGGTCTAGATGATAAAAAAAATCCTTCCATTTGTTTTATATCCTGAATTATCACTGTTTAGTGCCAGTGTGGTTGCAAATTTAAAGCATGCGAAACGGTTTCACTTGACTTGTTGAAACAGTTCAACTTAATGACAACTGGCTTCATTTCAGTCTGTTCATTAAACCCTTTCCTATCTAAATGAGGCTGTCAAACGCAATTTATGGGCTGGATTTACAATGGTTAATTGTAAAATTATCAGCAAAGGAGATAAATGACTTACTTTTTCTGAGCTTGCATTTTTCGCCTCATTTTTTCCTTTATCTCCTGCATGTAGTGTTAGCCTGAGGCGTCTGATTCTCCTCTGAAACAAAGCAGGCAAAAGGCAAAATAGTGATTACAGTTACTACAAACAAACCAAATGGTCAGTCATCTTGAGAAAGTGAAGAACTTAAATTTAAGCTGACTGAAGCGGTAAAAAATTAATACCTATCAAATTTCACATTGACATCCCAGTTTATTTTTAGACAATTGCAAAAGAACAGCAAACAAACTCTATGTAAATGTAAACCTGGTTACAGGTACACACTCCTAGTGTTTACTGTACATCAGGTGCTTAGTTTAGTTTGTTGCAATCAAAAAGATAACTTTAAAATAAATTAAGTTAAAGGGCTCATGTTTACTCATTTTACTAAATGTAATGGGGCGTTTCTTCTCCAAAAACAGTACAAACAACTATAAAGGCCAGTTTAATACAAAGGCTTGTTTTATCAGAGAGCTGTTCAAATAAACATGACAGCCCGCCTCCTGCACACTCAGCTCCCATTACATAGTCATGTAAGTGAACATATCCTGCAATAACAACAGAAAGTGATTAGCCTACATATATGCATGCAGAAAGAAAAAATAGTTTAAAGTGTTTTAATGTATACAGACATGAAACAGTGTCAACAGAGTTCAAAGCAACAGGAAACAAACAGAAGGAGAAAAAAAAACACCAGGCTGTTTGCAAAATATTGAGGATAATAGGGAGAAAAAGGGAGAGTAAGAGTCAGCTTCTCTTCTCTGGGACTTCGTACCTCATTCAGGGACTCTGGAGAGTCCTCTGTTGTGGTGGTGGTGGTGGAAATTGTTCGTCCTGAACCGTAGCGAAGCATGTCTCCTCTTCTGTCCACTCCACGGTTCTCTTCCTCTCCCTCTCCCTCTCTAACCCTCCCACCCTTCCTCTCCTCTCACTCTCCTTCCTGAGTTCTGCTCAAAGTCTGACAGCAACCATCTGCCCCCCGGCTCCGGCCAGGGAAGAACAAGAACGGGGGGAAATTCCACTCTGTCAAAGTGTGCTGGTGGTGGGAGGGAGTCTACAGAGGCCAAGGTCCCCTTTCTGACCAGGTGCAGGTTCAACACTCACAAACCACTATGTCATTGTTTAATTCCTACCAGACTGCTGCTGAATCCAGGCTGACAGGCTTGTCAGTCACTCAACCTCCCTGACTCCCTCTGCGTGTTTCTGAGCTCCCATCAGACCTGTCGGACCACATTTCACCTGCCCCCCCTTGGTGGACGCCTCTAACCCCGCAGGGCGTGTCAACTAGCTGGGCTGGGACAGGTGGAGCACGTCTTATTGATAGGAGTGTCGAAGGGAGGAGTTACAACCTCATGTCAGATCACATGAGAGCAAACTTCCAAACTTCTTAAACTCAAAGTCTAAAGGGCATAGCTTTCTTGGGATCCAAACATAACACAATATGATAGTACCTTGCTGTAATATCTGAATTTTGGTGAAAAAATATGACAGCATTTTTATGTATTTTACACTTTGTTGTAAAGATACTAAAATGAAAGTACGAAAGTAAAATGAATGAGTTTAGCCTCAAAATAGCAACAAAATGAACAAAATTATGAAGAAAATAAATAGGAATCAGTACATAAATTAACAAAATAACACTAAAATGGACAAAAACTGAACTAAATTTCCAATGAAACATACAACAATTTTTTTAAAACTACAAAAGTAATATAATCGAACAAAAATTATCAAAGTAATGTATGTGATGAAAAAAATAACTCATTAATATGAGCAAATCAAAATGAACAAAAGTAATCAGAGAAACAAGAAAATATGCAACAAGTGGACAAAAATTGAGCCATATGATCAGGACAATGATCAATAAGGAACAAAATAATCAACAAAATGAACAAAACTGAGTGAAAATGAAAAAAATGTTAAGAAAATAAAAACAATAAACTATTGCATGACCCACTGAAAAGTGGTTGTACAGAGCATTTGGAGTCTTGATAGTATACAGTCTACAGTTTATGGTCTTAATCCTAAATTTCAGGAGGATAGCAGTGCTTTGACAGCACATTTTATGTTTATATACTTTCTCCGGGTGATGTAGCATTAGCTAATTCCTTCTGTCCAAAGGGTTAGCGCAAACTACGGCAATATGTTCATAAATTCGGTCGGAGGGTTGAGAATGAGTTTAGAACCCGTTTAAAGTCCAATATGGAATGAAATATAATAGGCGGTGGCTATGCTTAAGGATTTTTCTGTACCTCTAGTGAGAACCTACTGTATGCATATGGTCTTTCTGTACATGTGCACTGGCTGGTAGAGGGTGCCACACTTGTAGTGCGTAGACTGACTGGTCTTTGCCCAGACAGTGGTATGGCCCCATCAGGTTGCCATATCCAAGCACAAAACAATGTTATAGCACAGTTTCAGACAGAAAATCAGCATGTATCTTGTGTATTGAAATACAAAAGAACACTTGCTTTAGAATTTGAGTCTATTTGCTCCTTTGTCTGTTTGTTTAGTTTTGAGTTTTTGGCCTTGAATTGTGAACTGCCTGGAGATAATCTTGGATTATGATTGGTGCTATACAAATAAAATTGAATTGAATTGAATTTTTAGCAGCAAAAACTATTGGACAGATTTTGATGACATTTTCACCAAAGGTAGCTCTTAGGCCAAGGATGAACCCATTATATTTTGGAGATGATCTGGATCAGGATGTGGATTCTGGTTCAATTTTTCACTTTCTTTAACATTGCAAGAATGGGCCATTCATCAAAATCTGTAGTTTTTGCACAATCCTGCTAACAAACAGACAAACAGACAAACCGTGAAAACTTAACCTTGACCTTGGCTGGTCAAAAATAATAGTTTGGGTGAACAACAGCCTTGGTAGAGGCATGCGCTCTCTGAATGCCATCTAGTTTCTTTTGCTTTTAACATGATGCTTTTACAAGTTATGCCTCAAATCCTTCCTGAAGTGTATGGTGAACAAATGTTCAGTTGTAACTTCAGTTCACACATTTAGAGCACTACTCAGTCCAAGAGTGCTGGCTGGTGCTCTGTTAGCTATTTGGCACTCTAAAGGGGTTAATAGTTTTGTCCTCAACTGATCATTTTGTTTTCTACTGTAGGTCTATGTCTTTTGTGAATAATGTAAAATCCCAGATAACATGTTTTGTTCCCCAAAGACCAAGCTCTAAGGAAACTGTAAAGAAATAATAAACTGGCATTTAATTTGATAAGCAGTTAATTCTGACTGAAATGAAAATATCTGTCACGACAGCATGTTTACTGATATTATTGTGCCTTATTGATGTAAAAAACCTATGCCAGATCTATGCAGTGTAAGAAGATGAGTTGACTGTTGGACTCGAAAGAACCTCTGTTTTTTTCGGTCAGGCCATTAAGAACAACAGTTTATTTACAATGACAGTAGCCTGGCAACAAGAAAACACTCGGAAATGAGGAGAAAAAAACAATAGACAACAGTGAAGTGAAACAGAAGAAGACAATCAATCAAACAGAAGTAAAACATCTGGTAGTGTCATTAAAGATGTCCACAGTAAGGCCCCAGTCACTGAGGACTGTTAAATTACATAGGTTTGATGTCTTTTCAGCAATATGAAAAGTAACATAGTGTATTATAATAAATTAGACGGAATAACTGGCTTAAAATTGGTGATAGTGTTGCAGAAATAAATGCATATCTATTCATATTAACACATATATGCAAGGTTTTGGAGCCTTAAGACTGGTTTAATAACTGACAAATGTATTTCTGCCACATAATCCATTTTGTTGTATGCATAAGAAAATAAACATTTTAAAATATTTTCTGCTTTTCTATTTCCAGATGGCTGACCTTTGTGTGAGTGAAAATGTAAATAAATCCTTATATGTTTATCCTGCAGGTAGAGACGGTGCTTTATGTAAATAAGTTGCAGAAGCCAATAAATTATTGATTCACATCACGAGGATAAAGGGGTAGAAAATGGATGGATGGATGATAGTGGATGAAAAGGAAGGCAGTGTGGTAAACATCATTTTTTAATGCTTTTGTCACCTAATATGCATTACCTGTTCACATGATGGGTAGTAATAGTCATGTGTTTACACTGAACACACCAGCTCACCCTGTCAAATATCTTCAAGGAACAGACACAGTCATCCTGACGGACGGATCACATTCCTCATATGAATGGCCTGCAGGCACTCCCCTTTAATAGAAACTGGAGACACCGACAGATGTTTCAAAACAACACTGCATCAACTTAAGTAACAGTGCATATTATTTTATTTATCATAGTTCTTGTTTGCTAACGTCAAAATCTGTCAAGAAATATGAAAAGAAAATTGTCAAAGGAATGTCAGAGGTATTTCTGCGTGGTCTGCATGGTTAATCAGTAACCAGATATCAAACAAATGGTGTTTCTTTACTTTTGCAATCAGTGAGGCAGTCACTCAGCTGGGCCTCAGTCCAGTTCTGTGCAAATCCACGTGGCACTGGTCTCCAATAAACTTCTGATATGCAAGTTCCTGTTGTGATTGCTTCTCATATCAGATCCTAATTTAGTGTTGCGTTAATTCCACAGTCCTTAAAGGTGCATATGGAGTCAAGAATCCATGACGTTCACAGTATCTCTGTTTTTGATAGAAGTCATTCCTAAGAGGGTCCAATGTCTTCAACTGTATTTCACTGTTAAAACTCCACTATTATCACAGTGAGTATCCCACTGATTATCCTCAGAATATCTAAAGTATGCAGACAGTTAACAAAAAAATCATTGTATTAATCTGCTCGACGACACAAACAACAATTTCTTGTCATCAAATCACATCCCACTTTTACAGAGTTCAAACCAGGCAAATGTAAACACACATATTAGGCCTTTATATAATGTGGGTATATTTTGAACAATATGTGCACATATTTCCATTATTGCATTCAAATCCATAACAGAAAATAAACAAAATAATTGACAAAATGAACAAAACAATAAAAAATAAACAAAATGGAGCCCGCACCCAGTCCACTTCCTGCGTGTGAAGGTGTATAAAGTCACAAAAGTCATTAAGAGTTCCAAATAAACGTC
>JAQQAE010021831.1:0-10376 GCA_029823295.1 Pseudamia nigra | reverse complement strand
GCCCACCCCCCACCCCGCCCAGAGCAGGGGGCATGATGGGAAATTCTGCCATCGAGTGGGTTATACAGGATGGAAAATCAGCTCTAAGATCAGCTTAGAATCAGCTTCAGTAGTGAGGTTTTCACACTAAACACTAGTGGGGGTGGGGGGTGAGGCGTGTTTGGAGGGTGGGTAAGGGTCGATGACAGAAGTCCTCCATCTACATCCCAGCTCCAGGCCCCTCCCCCCTACCCCCCATGACCAGACAGAGGTGGAGTGAGAGAAAAGCTAGTGCCTGTACCCCCACCCCTTAGACCGTGGTGATTGTCTTTTGAGTGGTCAGCAGGCCTGGAGCCCCCCTGACTGTCCCTCAGCCTCAGCACCACACTCTGGACTGGCTGACTAGGGGGCCCCCTCATTTCACCAAAAGGGACCACAACCCTTTTGCCAGGAAGATCCGCGACCTGCGGGCGGCAAGCAATCCAATGGGAGGCAGCGGGTGGGGGTGTAGAAGGTTTTGTGTGTGTGTGTGTGTGTGTGGTGGTAGGGGCGATCAGATGCCGCCTCCTCTCAGTCTGGCTGGATGTGAGAGTTTTATATTTATATTAAAATTAATTTATTTCAATTTAATGAACTTCATTTTGATCTAATTTAAACTTAAAAACTTACATTAAAGTAATCAAAAATAATAATTTGATCAGTTTATAGTTAAGATGTGTTTTCCCATTCTTATACATGTGGGGTCTTTATTTTTTTATGGATAATTTTGTGTCATTACATTTAATCATCAGTGATCATCAGTGATGTGATGAGTCTAACACAGTATTAAATAATGTGGACGTGTGTCCTCACTGACTTGGATGATTCCAGGATTTCTGAAACATCTACCATGGTGTTTGAATGGTTTTGATTTAATGGCTCCATATAGTGTGAGTCAGAGGAACTGCAGCCTGAGCTGCCTTAACACAGGTTTGAACTATCAGAGTTTGTTTCGTTTTCCTGATTAATTAGTTAATTTTTATTC
Source organism: Pseudamia nigra (assembly GCA_029823295.1). NCBI lineage: Eukaryota > Metazoa > Chordata > Actinopteri > Kurtiformes > Apogonidae > Pseudamia > Pseudamia nigra. The sequence goes on along the minus strand of JAQQAE010021831.1, from coordinate 9,373 downwards.
TTGGACAAGTTTGTGAAATGCTGGTGAACAATAATCTGCAGAAGTCATGTCGTAACTGCTGATACCTGAACTCCTCTTTTACATCAGTTCTTCACTCATTTTTCTGTTTGGATTATGTGTACACATATGTAAACCTGATGCCTCAGAGGATGTGCCTGACTGTTTTGTGTTCCAGCCGCTGCTCCAGGACTACCCACCCCCACAGGGCTGCATTCACATAAGCAGAGCACCACTGAACATTTCACAAAGGGCCGGATGAGAGGCTTTGCCCAGCGCCTGGACAATGGACCGGCTTGCGTGGAGCAGCACAGGTAACGAGTACCGGCACCGAGCTGCCTCACGGCCATGGCAGAGCATCAGCTGGTCCAACGCCTCTCCTCGCTACCCTCCGGGGAATGCTTCATAGTTCTCTACCCAACGAATGCAGGCCGGGCGTTCGCATTTCCCTACCAAGCAGTCAGAATCCCTGTTGACGAAATGAGACGCTACCGAGTAACAAACCCGCCCAGAGGGTGCTGCTGGAGCGCAAGCAAAGTCCCGTCCCTCAGGGCTGCACAGGTGAGTCTAATGAGGCGCCACCGGCATCTCAGCTCTGCCCCTGGGTCCGTCCGAGGCCACGACAGAGGGGTGCCTGAGAACGGCCAATCAGCTTAAAAGCAATCAGCTACAATCCACAAGGGGGAGAGGGACAGCGGAACTTTTCTCCCAGTCCCCCAGAAACAGATGAGCCAAAAAACACAAACACAGAGAGAGAAGAGCAGTGACTAGGCCTGAGTAGAAGTCGCCATATGCACTAAAGTACACAATCACCAAACACACTCACAAACAGGAAGAGACGGCAACACGACGGCCAGCAGACACACACGCCTGACCACAACTAAAGTGCTGAAGTCGGAACAGAAACCACTGAACCAATGGCAGAACTGAACATCAGGAGGAACACGCTCATCGTCAGGGACTCACTTACCAATGGCTCTGGACGTCGCCCGCTTCCCTCCGTCTCTCTCTCTCTCTGTGATTGGCTGAGAACTGTCTATTACACGTGTTATAAAGATCATGTACCGCCCACCACTAGTGTACGACAGTCTGGGATTATTTGGATGTGATTCTGATCCATGATGTTGATGCATGGTAACCGCTGTCTTCATGTACACTCTCAAGTGGAACATAAGCTGCTTTAAGGTTAGGCTGTTTTACTTAATTTTACTCAGACACTGTGTAAGACTTGTATCAAGTCTTTGTCTCCATGTGACTTGTTAAGAAAGACGGAGGTCAGTCTAAATAACCTGGGAGCATCATGTGATAACACTGCAGCTCTGAGACTGGATGTCTTCATAACCTAATCCCGAGGTGAATTGGATTAATCTGACGCCCTGGACCTGAAAACTGAATTTACACAAAAATAAAAGGCAAAGTAGAAACAACCTTAACATAAAAACTACTGGACATTTTGCAACTGAAGGACCTCGCATTGTGTCTGAACGTGTTAAATTCATTCCTGAGCTGTGCTAGTGTCATTATAAACCTGCGTCATTTGACCTGGATGTGGTCAACGTGCCATATGATGTGTTATTTGCATGTCATGTGACCAGAGAGACAGAGGGAGGGGGTGGGGGGCACCGTCCAGCGTCTCTGCACTCGGCACCAAGGGGCAAATACGGGAGAAGTACCCACCTGATGAAGTCCCCGTTGGGGTCGGTGCGTCGGCCGAAGCCCACAGGGCAGTAGCAGTGGAAAAACTGCTGGAAAAAGGAACTGCAGGACAGCCACATCCAGCTGCCTGCGTTCACACTCCAGTCGGCATCAAGGAGCAGCTCCTCGAACACCTGCCGAGCAAACCAGCACCTGTTACCTGTGTCCTCGTTCACCCTCCTCTCCTTCACCTATTTGCCTTTTCTGACCTAACACTGTCATATTTTTCCTGTTTAATTCCCTAACATCCTGTTTTCTCTCCTCACCAAACACTAGTCAGAGAGATCACAATGGCAGAGAATTAACAGGTTAAACATAGGAAATACTGTATGAGGTCAAACAGAGGTCAATATGAGATCAAACAGACGTCAAAAAGTCTCAAAGAGGTCAAACAATTGTCAGATGTCAATGAAAAACTAGAAAATGTTCAATCTCTGAAGAGATCGCACAGGATTGCTGAGTCAAAATAGATGAACTTCCTGAAAAAGTTCAAGAGGGCATCCAAGGATGGAAGGAACATCAAAGGCAGTGCAGTGTTGCCATGATAACTCTACGGCATGGCACTCTAGTCACGAACATTCCATTTGAATTCTCCATTCATTTCCTACGGGAAAAAGCCAAATCATTTAAAAACTACACAAAGATGGATTTGTGAAAATTAATTCCTGGAAAGTCCTGCATGAGCTGGACATTTTGGTGTTTGAATGGTGCGATTTGGGCAAAAACTGTGGGAGGAGATGAAGTCCAAAAAAGGGGCATAATAATAAACTAGAACATGTTCACTCTGTGAAAAGATGGTGTGAGATTCTTCTTCTTCTTTTCCTTTCGGATGTTCCCTTCAGGGGTCGCCACAGTGAATCATCTGCCTCCATCTCACCCTATCCTCTGCATCTTCTCTCACACCAACTACCTTCATGTCCTCCTTCACCACATCCATGAATCTTCTCTTTGGCCTTCCTCTAGGCCTTCTACCTGTCAGTTCGAACCTCAGCATCCTACTACCGATATTCCACCCATCCATTTTCTACCCCTTAATCCTAGCGATATTGATGAATCAAAATAGTTGAATTTGCTGGAAAAGTGCAAGAGTTAAATGAACTATTCAGTGGAGTAGTAATCAAGAAGAAGTAATCAAAGGATCTAAGCACTGATGTTGCCATGGTAACCACACATTCCGTTAGAGTTCTCCATTCATTTCCTATGGGGAAAAATGTGTTAAAAAAGTTAAATATTTTAAAAATGATAATGGTTAGAATTATGAAAAGCAAAATCAGATATGTCCTGAATAAGATGAACAATGTGAAGTTTGAATGGTTTGAATCTGCCCAAAAATGTAGAAGTAGTTACACAACAAAAAATGTACGGAAGTGGAAGAAGAATGAAGACAACAATAGTGGGATTGATGAATGACTCAACAATCCCACTACGGTAAGTAAACAGTGGTCAGAGAGAGGTCACATTCAAGGAGAATGAACTATAAAGAGTTCAAAAAGGACAAACAGTTATTTAGAGGTTAAATAGGTCAAACACATGTCCGATGGAGCTTAAAAAGAGTCTACTACCGTTCTCTCCTCCCACTTTTTACAACCTTTTGTCTTTTTTCTCCTTTTAACTCTGTTTCTGATTGGTCTGTGTCCTCGTCCAACCCGCTCACCTTCATGCCCTCCTCCCAGCTGATCCACAGATCTCCTCGGGTCAGGAAGCAGGCAACGGCGTGCCGGGCTAGATGGTGGATCCAGCCCTCCTGCCTCAGCTGCGTCATGATGGCGTCGATCCAGGGGAAACCAGTCTTAGCCTCCGCCCACTTCGCCAGCGCTTCCGGGTTTTTGTCCCAGGGGATGCGGACACAGATGGGGTTTCCGTCCATCTTGTCAAAGCGCGGGTTGTTGGTGGCAGCCGTGTAGAAAAACTCACGCCACAATAACTGACCATACAGCGAAAGCGGAGGTGAGCTGTTCTTCTTTACCTACAGAAAACAATGTGGAAATATGAGGTCAAACGGAGGTCAAAGACAGGTCACAGAGGTAAAAAAAAAAAAAATGAAAGAGTGGTCAAGGATTGGTAAAACAGAGGTCAAAGAAGTGATCAAAAAGAGGTCAGTGAAATACAAAACTGAGGTCAAAAGAGGTCAAATGGGGTCAGCAAGATCAAACAAATCATATGAGGGAAATGAGGTCAAACCTGTGATCAAACAGGAGGTCAAACACTCAGAATAAACATAGGACATGTGACATAAAAAAAGAGGTCAAACAAGGGTCAAACTAAAATCATGTAGGCAGAGAATAACCAACATGGGTCGTGAAATGTCCGAGAGGTCAAAAAGGTCAAAGAGTGGTCAAAATGGGTCAAACAGGGATCAGAGGTCAAATGGCACCGGATTAACAAATTAAACTGGAAAATATGAGGACAAACAGTGGTCAATTTGTCAAAGGGAGGTCAGACCAGGGGTAAACAAGTCCAACAAGGAGTCAACAAGGCGTCACAAGTTCAACATTGGAAACACGAGGTCAAACAGGTTGGTATTCATGGCTTTAAACTCATCTGTTCTGACCTTGCGATAAAGGTCAGTGAGTTTGAAGTAGAACAGACGACAGGACAAACATCCGAATCTCAGGTAGGGACTCAACCCCGTCGGACTCGCCAGCAGTGAGTTCGCGTTCATCCGAGGACGCTCAAAGTTAGCCACCCACGCCTGGAAAATCAGACATAGAAATCACAAAGATGCAGGGAAAACACAGAATAAAATGTCTAGAAATATACAAAAACACTTAAATGTACTCACATACATTAATGCTACATGTGTGATGTGATGCGTGAGATGAACACAGTGATCTGGTGTTATGATGACTCATCGCTTTATTGATTATGCATTAGTTTCATTTTTATTCCATTGTCCATTCACTGAAAAAATGTGGTTAATTTTTTGGTTTGTTTCATTTTCTGAAGTATATTATTAAATTTTTCTACCCTCCCTCCCCCCATTTTTTGAGTATTTTGTTCATTTATCCATTTTATGTAATGTAATGTCCTTTAGTTCTATAACCATTTATTTCTATAACCCTAAAGACAGCGCATCACAAAATATCATACAACAATAAAAACACAAAGCATCAAACGATAACATGAACAAAGACTGAAGCATAAATAAGTGAAGGATTGAATCTAATTAAAAATAATTAAAAAACAAACTAGAAAATGTTCAATCTGTGAAGAGATGGCGTGGGATCGATGAGTCAAAATAGTTGAATTTGCTGAAAAAGTGCAAGAGTTAAATGAACTATTCAGTGGAGTAGTAATCAAAGCACTGTCGTTGCCGTGGTAACCACACATTCCATTAGAGTTCTCCATTCATTTTCCATGGGAAAAAATGTGTCAAAAAAGCTTAATATTTTAAAAATGATAAAGGTTAGAATTATGAAAAGCAATATCAGAGATGTCCTGAATAACCTGAACAATGAAGTTTGAATAGTTTGAATCTGCCAAAAAATGTAGCAGCAGTTAAATGACAAAAAATGTACGGAAGTGGAAAAAGAAAAATATTAAAGACTGAAGACAATAATGGGATTGATGATGACTCAGCAATCCCACTAATAAATAAAAGTATAAAGATGTCATCACACTACTGGGTATTAAAAGTAATCCTGATGCATCACAATTCAGTCTGTTTAAAGACATGACCCCAGCACCCTCTGCTGGTGAACAGGAAATGTTACCACACAGGTACATCCATTATACACAGCTTCAATATGGTTAGAACAAAACTAACAATATTCAACAAAATGATTGCAACCGAGAAAATCAAAAGACAATGAAAAAGATAGGCATAGATTAGAGAAAATAACAAGATCATCAAGAAAAGACACAGGAAATAATGAAGAAAAAAAAAACAAGAAAAAGGAAAGAAAAATACTGCGGAAAAATGAACAAAAGAAACAAAATGACATAAATAAAAGAGGATTAATAAGAGTATGTCGACGTTTGGTTTGTCTGGATGTGATGCACACGGCCCAAACCAGCTGACTTAAAACTAATTTGTATAAAAACATGGCTACCATGGTAACCCTAACATGGACAGGTGCTGGAGCCTATCCCAGCTGACTTAGGGTAAAGGTGGGGTACACCTGGATGAGTCTCCAGTTCATCACAGGGTTGACATATAGAGAAGACATCCATCACATTCACTTTCATACCGGTCGACATTCAGAGTGATCAACTAACCACTAGTGCATGTTTGTGATTGTGGAGTAAGTTGGAGAACTTGTAGAGAATCCATGTAGACATGAGGAGGAAATGTAAACTCCACACATACGTATATTAGATATAATGTGATATATTCACGTATCCTAGTTGAACCTTACATTACGTTTCAGTCTAACATGGAATTAATATTATATTTTTTAAATGGCTAAGTTTCCATCTTTAAATGATTTTCAGGACATTTAAATTTGATGTGAATAAATCTTTAAATCCCTTTAAGGATGATGAATATCTATGTGCTCAGGTGATTTTCGGAGGTTTATGGTGTGAAAAGCTTGAACACACCGCTCACATTTTGTCGAGCTGCACTTTTCCAGTTTCCTGAATGTCTTCATTCTACTTTTGTGCAGCAGCCCTCAGGACAGAGGTTTGACTAGGAGCTGGTCATTCAGGTTCAGTCTTATCCATGGTGCCATCTGTTGGTCAGATGGACTCAGTGCTTCTGTGTGATTAAAATGACCCAGTACTCACCTTTCTCTCCAGGTGGCGCTCTATCCTGGTGAGGGCTTCGGTCTCTCCTCCGGGCCACACAGCTGAAGGCAGACCCTCTGTGTCGAAACCTGCAACCAGATCCACCATCAGTTTAACCATGAGTCTGTGTTAGAACACCTTAGGACCCTCCCCCCCACACACATACCCCCAGCTTCTGATCGAGTGAAGTCACCTGACCCATGTCTTCAACAGTGGGTAGAGCACAGACACAGCAGCTGAACCTAAGATCCACAGGCCATAATGTCTCTGGGTTCTGTCGTCCACAGCTCAGGTCGGGTCCAGAGTGGTTTGAAATATGATGAAGGACCAGCTCTTCACATTCACATCACAGTAGTGAAGTTTTGAGTAGTGAAGTTTTGAGGGAGCATGAAGTCATCATGCAGATAGCAGAAATGTCTACCAGAGCTGTTGCCCATGAATTGAATGATGGACATATGGACATGACAGTAGGAGGACATGTGGGACAGAACCGGTAAGTCGGAGCAGATGGAACCAGGCTGCAATTCATCTGTTTAGGTGAATGAATCGACATCTGCAGTTGTGCTTTAACACTCGCTTCAGGACAAAGGACAGACTGCAGAGACAGAGTGGACACCTGCTCATTCACAGCTTTAAATAGACCTGGACCTGTTTAATCCAACCAATCTGATTACAGTGACCCAGGTTAAACAGGCCCAGATGGAGACGACAGGTGGACGAACACTGACACTGAATCAACCAAATGTCTGTGAATGAACAGACAGCTGTATGGAAACACCAGTCACATGGTTCATTTGCAGTCACATGACCTGCACTGAGTTTAACTCCTCCCTCCAGGTGAGGCGCTGAAGTCACAAAGTAACTGTGTGCAGGTGTTGACGTGCGACAGGAGGTGTTGAGGGACATCAGAGAATCACATGGACACATTTAGAACCACGTGGAAGAGACAGTTTGAATTTTACTACCTGTGAATGACTCAAATAAAACCAGAATATGGTCAATCTCTGAAGGGACTGTATGACATCGCTGACTCAGAGTAGTCGAATTCAATGAAAAAGTTCATTAGTTATAGATTGAAGTTTGATTGAAGGTGAAACTTTGAACTGTGCTGAAATTTCAGCTTAAACTTATAGAGATTTGAAGTATTATTAAGTGTACCAATGGACTATGAAAGGGACAAAGGGAAGGTAACACTGCACTGTCTTCTATGGGAAACATTTTGCCAAATGTACTGGTAGGTGGTGCAGTGGTTAGCATGCGCGCCTCGCAGCAAGAAAGTTCCGGGTTCGAATCCCAGGGTCTGTTTCTGTGCAGGTTTTCTGCAGATACTCCGGTTTCCCCTGCACTCAAAAACCAACCCAATCCCTTACGCTGTTAACACAAGGGATTAATACAGTACAACTTAAATAAATGTTTTAAAATTCTAAAACATTCCTGCTATTAATTATTCAAATTAATAGCAGGAATGTTCTGAATAAACTGAACATTTTTAAGGTTTGAATTAGGACTAGTTAAACGGAAGTGGAAGAATGAGATTGATGCTCTGATTAAAGACGATTCATCGAAGGTTTACAGACTGAAAACAACAACAGTCAGTGCTGAGTCAGCAATCCCACCAAAACAACCAATGTGTATACTGTTGGAAAAGGAGAGCTTCCTGGATTTAAAGCGCTGTTTGGACTGGGACATACTGTAAATATATTCAAAAGACTCCAAGGCACTCACTTTTACAGACAGAAAGTTTTTATTCTCTTGACAAAGTGGACGTTATAAAACACCTCAACATCTCGACTCCCTGATGAAGTCCTGAAGCTGAAATGTGATGTTGTGTTTAAGGTTCACGTGACTATGACAAAAATAACCAATATCTGTTTAAACATTTGATCTGTTCATGTTTTTTTTCTATTCTCCAGTCTGAAGGGCCCTTAAATCTGAAGAATTTACCCTTTAAAGAGTTTTTCCTGTGTAGTTGTGTCACTGTGGTATTTTAATACATTATTTACTTTGGATTCAAACTGATAAACCCTCCTTGATTTGGTTAACTGATTGATGATTCAGATACTGATTTATTGTTTTTACCTCCTGCAGACCACATGCTGTTCAAACCAGTCCAACACTAACTTACAATCAAATATTCAGACTTTTTTCCGATTATTTTCCGCACTATAAGGCGCACCAGATTATAAAAACAAAACAAAATTTAAAATGACATTTTTGGGGGGTGTGCCTTATAGTGCGGAAAATACGGTAACATGAATGGGCAAAGGATTTCAAAGTAACTTAAAGGGAGGACTTATGGAACCTTTTAAAATAAAAGCGTGCATCATTGGGCGACTGCAGTTAAATGTCTCCAGCCAATGATACGGAATAAGAAATAAATAAATAGCATGAACATCAGTCATGTGATTGTTGAATGGATTGAACAGCAACACACACATGCTGTTTTCTACATTACCATATTTTCCGGGTTATAGGTCGCTCCAGAATGTTAGTCGCACGAGCCAAAAAATGCATAATGAAAAAGAAAAAAATGTGTATCAGTCGCTATGAAGGACAGATCGCATTTGTTCGGGGAACACGCGTCAAGCATGCAGCCGCGCTCTTGACGACAGAATCAAGAGCTCGCGGCTCGCCTCCCCGCCTCACCGGGTAAGTGACGGCACGTTCGGTGTTAGGCTGATGGTAGGTATGGTTGTTACCCGTAATGTCTACATTTTAAATTGTCAGTAATACAGATGCGGCAGATGATACAAGGTACACAAGCCTGGAGCGACGTCTAGCGGCTGTCAATGTGACTAACGCCCTATACAGGCAGTTCTCGGGTTACGGACGAGTTCCGTTCCTACGGTTGCGATGTAACCCAAATTTCTGCATAAGAAATTAACCCTTTAATACCCCCTAAATACCCCTTAAATCTCTAAATAACTATCCAAATACTGTATTTTCCCTTTAA
>JAQQAE010021830.1:0-10377 GCA_029823295.1 Pseudamia nigra | reverse complement strand
TCCCCCCGGTGCAGGCTGCGTGCGGGCGCATAGACAGAGGAGCGCACACGCACGCCGCACGCGTAAAGATATATCGCTCCGGAGCAGTTTGCGTGGAAAGTGGCGGGTCTGTTCTGAAGCGTGGAGTGGACAGAGACGACACATCTGGATGAATCGATAATGGAATCAATAAAATGTTATGAATCAGTGTAAACAACAGTTATGGCGCTAAAAATCTGCCACCTAAAAACCCACGCTGTGCGCCGGCGGACAGGTCCTCAATCTGTTTGACCAGAAGGACCATTAAGGCTCTGTGTGCAAATTCCAGTTGTCCCCCGCTGTGGAAATTTTCCTACGATAATTTGTGTCAGATCGTGTGATTGAGATTAAAGCGGCGAGGACTAAACTAAAGACGGGTATCCAGTCCCAGCCAGCGGGTTCTTGCAAATACGCACAGAGTGGCTCCGGGTGAGGAGGAGGCACAATCACGGAGCCCATCGGAGGATTCCACGGACACACAACTATCTCAAGTGCCACATTTCAATTTCCACGACCTGCTGAATGACAAGCAGTGATGGCAAAGAGCAGGCGCACGAGCACGGAGAGATTCCCAAATACCAAGCGGAGGGAAACTAGGTCTGATGTTCAGTCGGTCGGAAGCAGACATGCTGGGGCTGATGGGATGACTTGGAATGAGTCAAAGGAGAGCTGGGATTACCTCCGGACGGCCACGTCCGCGCTGCGCGTCCTCGGTCGTGTCTGCGTGCGTCCGCTCTGCCCGTGAGCCGGTCACCGAACTGACTCCGGGAAGGACAAACGCTGCGATCGCGGCGCGTCTCTCTCTCCCTCTCTCTCTCTCTCTGGTAATAACGTGACTCTTAAAACACCTCTCCGTCTCTCTCTCTCTCTCTCTCTCTCTCTCTCTCTCTCTCTCCCGTCGACCTCCATCTCCTCCTCTGATTATCGCCATTCCGTCCCACATCAATCACCTCCACATCATTCATCTTCATCATCATCTTCCTCACCATAATCACTGCAACCAAAACACACTGCCAGGCAAAAGTTTGGACACACCAGCTCCTTTGCTGTTTTTTTTTTCTGTATTTTTATTCATTCTAACATTGTACATAAATAGAGACATAAAAACAAGCAACACTGGTGGCATTTTGATCAATTTTACTGATTTCCTTGATTTCCTTTTTTTGCATTTTTTGAAAGTTTGTTAATTTTTCATTATTTACTCACTTTTTACCCATTTTTGATCATTTTGTTTATTTTTGCAAATGTTATTTTGTTTATCTCCACTAATTACATTATTTTGTTCATTTTTTAATAATTTTATTTTTCATTTTTACTAATTTTATTGATTTTTTTTTAAATTTAAAAAAATATTTGTTCATTTTTACTAATTGTTTATTATTTTCTTCGTTTCTACAATTTTTAATTTTGTTCATTTTTATAAACTTTATTGATCATTTTGTTCATTTTGTTTATTTTTACTCATTTCATTGATCATGTTCATTTTTATAAAATTTTTTTCATTTTTACAAATATTTTGTTAATTTTTCCTCACTTTATTGATCATTTTGTTCATTTTTACCTCATTTTATTGATCATTTTGTTCATTTTTACTCATTTCATTGATCATTTTGTTCATTTTTTACAAATATTTTGCTCATTTTTACTAATTGCTTTTATTATTTGGTTCATTTTTACAAACTTTATTTTGTTCATTTCTACAAACTTTATTGATCATTTTGCTCATTTTGTTCATTATTTTTTTCTTTTTTCATTTTTACTAATTGTATTGATGATTTTTCTCATTTTATTAATCATTTCGTTCATTTTTACTCATTTTGTCCCCTCCAACATTCAGACAAAATCTACACCCTTGTCTGAAATCACGTCGTAACAGAAAATTGAGGACTGTTCCAAAGACAACTGATGGTCTGAAAAGGCACAAGTCGACACTTGGCAAAACACAAAATCTCGTGTGATTCACGACCTCGTGAATCTGATGAGAAAATGCCATATGTTTGATAAAGTGGATTTTCTGGCATTGGTTGTCAAATGAGAGTACGTGAAAACATTCCAGGGGGATGTGAGAATATGTTCACAAAGACAATATTTTAAAACTAAATATATATTTTTCTAGGAATTCTTTTTTTTTCTTTTAATCAAGTTAAATTGTCTTTTTGTCAACCTTCTCTATGCATGGTGTTAAGGATTTAAACTTTTTTGTTAAGAAAGGCTGTAATTAAGTTCATGAATTCAGTTTAAGAATAGATTACGTGCACAAATTATTATTTTTAATTAATAAATTAATTCTTTAACAAGTCTTGGTAGCTTTATATCTTTTTACTACCAAATAGTTCTGGACAGATTACTACAAATGAACAATGTCTTGCACAGTTAAATGTTTAATAAACCAGTTTTACATTATATTGTTTTGTTTTTGTTTTTTTTTTTCAACCAAAAGTACTTTTCACAGGTTACGGGACACAGGGCTGCAGAAACATGTCACAGAGGATTCATCGTTCGAGTAAAAATCCACGCCCTCAAATGTGTGCAGTGGTTTATGTCACGGCTGATTTCAGTCACACGGCTTCTTCAGGAAGAACAATTCACAGGTGTAAAAAAACACCCCGTTCATTACACACCTGCGTATGACAACAAGAGCAGCATGGCATTCTGGGACGTTTAGTTCCATCTATATTTGTCAAAAAATATCCACAAAGATCCAAATATCCACAAAGAGGACCAAAATATAAACAGGTTTTGAAGCAAATCACTTTGTAGGACACCCGGAACTGTCCTTAAAAGACATACTTTAAAAATAACAGTAATGTTGACATGTTAAAGAAGACATATCTTGCATTTTCTGGCATAATATTTACAGTTTCTGGACCCTAAAGATGACATAAATGCAGTTTTTCGCTTCAGAATCCCTCTCAGTGTTGTTGATTTCTGTCCCCTTCTCTGAACCTTGGCTGAAAATACCCCGTTTTGGTCCCTCCCTGCCCCTCGTTCTGATTGGTCGTTTGTTTTTCTGAGTGATGGCACGGTCAGACCAATCAGAGTTCACAAGGTGAGGATTATGCAAATGACAGAAGACACCGGTAGGGACTGGTGTGAAGCGAACCATGCCGAGAGCCGACCTGAGTCAAAGTGGGCGGGGCCTCGGCCTCAGGCTGAGGTGATTGACAGGACATGTGACATCACATCTGAGGGAGAAGGCAAACTGTGGGTTTTCAGTCAGATCCAGCTGAACTGCTCTGTAAATATTTAACCTTTAATTGCAGAGATGGATAGTACTCAAGTACATTTACGCACATATTACTTTCCATTACATTTCCTATAAGATGTACTTCAGAGAGTAAGGTTTCTTGGCCGAATACTTTTACTTGTACTCAGTTACATTTGGCCACGGCTCAGTCGGTAGGAGTCATTTTACACATGCAGGATATAAACCAACATTAGAACATGAAACCAAATGAATAAAATAGGCAACAGACTCAACACCGGAGCAAAATAATCCATAAAATATGAACAACATGAGCTAAATAATACAAAATAGCAACGGAGGAAACAGTGAGCAAAAATAATGCACAAAAAATATTTTTTTTTAATGAACAAACTGAGCAAAATAGTGACTGACACATTAACAAAATAAAGAAAATAATCAATGGAACGTTACCAAAAAGAGATGAATTAGGTGAATAATCGGCAGAATATCAACAAAGCAAACAAGAATTAGCAAAAAAATAAGACCAAACATTTTTTTAAATGAGCAAAATTAGCGAAACAATCAACGAAATGTTAAATAGGAAAAATACGCAACAGACTCTACAAAATAATGAATATAGTCAATAAAACATTTATAAAATTCATGAAACAAGTGAAAAAATATGAACAATGAATAGCAAAGTAATCAAGAATTTTTAAAAAAATGAGCAAAATACTCAACTGTATATAAAAGGAAAAAAAAATACACAAAACGTAGTGTATGAGACAAGTTACTCACTACTTGAGTAGTTTTTATTACATAGTCTTTTACATATATTTCTGAGAACTTTTACTTGAGTCCTGATACTTTTACTGGCGTAGTGTGTGTGCGTACTCTACACATCCCTGTTTAATGGTATGTAACACTCGTTTACGTGATGAGGTCATGCACGTTGCACTTCGTTATAAGTCTTATGAATGACGTCCACTGTTTGTTCCAGTCCCATCCAACTTTACTTATAAAGCACTTTAAACAAGCATGTGCTGTTTCGAAAAAACCGTGCACAGCTCACCCAAAACAGAAGATAAATATCAACAAAACAAGTCCAATACATTAAACCAAGACAAATATGAATAAAGTCAATAAAATAAAGATGATCAAGTCATTCAAAAATCAACATCCCACACGGTGCAAAAAGCCAAGAAAAATTTAATAGAAATAAACATACAGTATACAGAAAAAAAGCAAAAGACGTAGGAGCTTTTAAATTAAAATCATTCAAATCATTGTGTTCTGTCGACCCAAAGGCCAAAGACTGTTGACTGTTGGCTCTGACTATTACCTGGTGCTACGACCCAGTTTCCGTAGGCGTGGGTTTCAGCTCAGGGAGTCACTGATATGACACATTCGGAGGATGTGGGCATGGTTTGGAAATGCTCTGTGATTAGCATTGAAGAGAGCGGTGTGAAAATGGATTCAATTTGTTTGGCACCACTGTATATACAGTCTATGACACAGCATCTCCTCAAGAAGTTCAGCCATTTTTGTTGATGTACTTGTAGTTTTTATAGTGCATTCTGTTCTTGTTCTACTGCCTGCATGAGCTAAAATACACAACACTGCCCCCATGACTTCTGGTGGTACTGCTCTATTTTCTGCATGCATCCATCAGCGCATTAAAAACACACCAAATTACTTGCGTAATGTATGCAGAGTATGAACAAATCAGTCCGTATGCGGATTTAACATTGAGCATAAATGGGCCTTAAGACTGATTCAGAAGAACCTTATGTTGAAGAAGAAAATCAGGAACCAGAGTACCAGGGCCCCACCCTGGAGCCAGGCCTGGGGTAGGGGCACGGCTGTGGGTGCCTAGTGGCGAGACCTCCAGCCATGGGGTCTGGTCGGGTACAACCCAAAAAAGGAACCTGATGGATGGATGGATGGATTTTTCCAATGCCAGGACACTGTTTTACAAACTTTGAAGAAAACATTCAAGTCTAAAACGATGACAACTTTTCTGGAGCCTACCCCAGGTAACTTGGGGCAAAGGCAGGGTACACCCTGGTTGAGTCGCCAGTTCATCGCAGGGCGACACAGAGACAGACAACCATTCACACTCATATTCATGCCTATGGACAATTTTGAGTGACCAATTCACCTATTTTTTGGGATTTTTGTTCACCCCTCCTTGAATCGCCACCTTATCATGGTGGAGGGGTTTGTGGCCTGAGTGATCCTAGGAGCTACAGTATGTTGTCGGGGAGCAATACCCCCCTGGTAGGGTCTCCCAAGGCAAATTGGTTCTAGGTGACAGGTCAAACTAAGGGCGATTCAGAAGGCCCTTCCTGTGGGCCATAGTCTGTGTATATTATGGACAAAGTGATCGTGACGTCACCCATTAGTTTCTGAAGGGTCATTTTGAGGCCAATTGACTCGTCACTTCCAGGACGACCTGTTGGAGCCAAAAACAGGATGTAACCATATTTGGATGAACTGTAGCGGGGCTTATGAAGTGTTCATGCCAGGGGGCTCATGGGAGAGCTAACATCTTACTGATGCGGTCAAACCTCACCACACAGCGTCAAACAAAATCATCACAGTGTTGTTAGTGTAAACACTTACCCACAGCTGCAGTTCAGTGTGCGTCATGTATAATTATGAGCATATTGGATAAAAAAGAAGATGCAAAACTCTGAATTGGTCCGACTACACTATAGCAAGCTTCTGCTATAGCAACATGTCAATCAAACCGGTGCTGTGGTTTTTGGGTGGCAACTGAAGACAGGGGCCTGGGTGGTCCAATCCCTGGTTGCCAAAACTAGCTCCAACTGGGAGGAGGCCCTGAGGCAGACCCAGGACATGCTGGAGGGACTATGTCTCTCGGTGGGCCTTGGAACACCTGGGGGACCTCCCAGTGGAGCTGGAGGAGGGGGCTGGGCAGAGGGAAGTCTGGGCATCGCTGCTTAGGCTGTCTGACCAGGATAAGCGGAAGATGTCGGATGGATGGATGGATGGACAGTGACTCTGCTCTGTGATGATTTGCGCCAGCCTGACACAGATGGCCCCTGAGATCTCCTGAGACTCCCCCCCCACCCAACAGTCATTCTTTTGGTAATGTATTGATTCAAGTAAAAGACAGTCAACTTGTCAGTGAGCAGATGACATTCCCTATTTGCGTTAACCACACATTGGACTGCGGTACAATAGCCCACAGTAAAATACTTTCAAAAGAGTCTGTTGTAAAATATTTTTTCCTGCTATGCCTATACCGTGGACAGGGACTAAAGAGGCATCTGAGGCCAAAGAGCTACAGGTTGAACGCAACTGCCGTAGTGATTCTAGCCTCAATATAAGCTGACATTGTCGGGGGAGAGGTGTTTAGAAGGCTCTGATTAAGTCATGATTCTTGTTGAAATGAATTAAGGGTGAGAAGCGTCATGAACGGTGACACAGTGGTGCACACCTCAAGAGCCATATTGCCATTTGAAGTGATTACAAGGTCGTTATACAGCGGAGGAGCTAATGATGCACATTTCAACTTGTCTATCACCAAAAAGAGAAATCATACTTGTGGTTTTTCCTGCACACCATTCATGAAGGGGAGAGGGGGGGTGTCTCTTCTTAATGCAATCATTTTCACATCAGGAAAAACGTGCCAAAATATTTCCCTGCAAAAGCCACTCATATTTGTCAAATTCAGACTAATCTTGCGATATTGCATGATGAATATTCCCATAAAAAATTGAGGTGAGTGAGGGCGATGGTGGGGCGGATGGGTAAGAGTTTTTAATAAGGACAGTTTATCTTGTGACGACAAAAAATAAAATTAAGACAGCTGTCAGGGCACCCCCCCCCCTTCATACACCCTTCTCCTCACAGGTGATGGAGTACACATAAAGACGGTAGCGGCTTGTGATGATGGCAGCGGCCCGTTTGGGGGAACAGATGGTGATGAGGCCTGTTGCTAGGCTAAAAGGCCTAAAGAATCTAGTTTTTAATTCCAGATTATTTGCTTCACTGCCATGAGTCCCCCCCCCCACACACACACACTTTTTGTGGGCAAAGAAACACAAAGGAAATGATATTGTGGGTGAAGGTAGGGTTGGGGACAGGAGGGGGGACCTGAGCAGGGTCAACAATGAGGGATTGTGGGATATAGCTAGTTCAGCTGGAAGAGATCACCTGTGTTTGGTTTGGCTCAAAGAGTTGTGATGCCTGATGAATAACAGCGAGTTGTCATGAATGTGTGTGAGTGATGCACTGTATGTTTGTAGGGGAGTTTCATGCATCCAGCTTTGGCCTTTCAAACAAATGTGTGTGTGTGTGGAAGGAGACATACCATGGAAAATTTAATTTCTGTGCTTTTTGCCATAATAAAACTTGTTCCTATAAAATAATTCTGCAGTATCAAAACAGTCAGTTGAAATAGTGCATGGAGCTTTTCTGGCCTGCTCAGCTGAATCTGCCAGAGAACCCACGGTGAGCCTTATCCTTGTCAATCACCTCAGCCTGAGTCCTTGGCCCTGCCTGACCTGGACTCAGGTTGGCACGGTTCACTTCACACCAGTCCCTGCCGGTCTCTTGTCTCATTTGTGTAAGCCACACCCCATGAATTCTGATTGGTCTGACCACACAATCAGTCAGAAAAGCAAATAAGCAATCAGAACGAGGTGCAGGGAGGGACCAATATGGGATTTTTTTTTAGCCAAGGTTCAGAAAGGGAAAATAATTCAGTAAAGAAAACAACAGTGAGAGGGATTTTGAAACTTAAAACCACATTTACATCATCTGTAGTGTCCAGAAACGTGAAATATTACACCGGAAAATGCATGCTATGCCTCGTTTAAAATAACTACGTTCAAATATAATGATGTGTATTGAAATGAATGTCAGAGTGGTGTATGAATTTCTGTATGTGTGAATAAGCCTGTCCTCCATCAACCAACAGTTATAGGGTAGTTTGTTCATGCACTGTATTAAAACTTAACCTCCTACTATAAATCCAAGCCTCTTTTTAGATCTCACTTTTTAGGATTTTGATATTTGATGTTGGTGTTGGAGCTTTGTTTGGTGTGTGTAAACATGACTCTATGACTGTGATCTTCTGTAATTTGATGTGCAATATAACTATATTCTTACCAGATTAGTGCAGTGTTTTATGCTTTTCATTGCAGAGCAATGGGGACTCTGGGGGTTTCCCAGTTGTGCACTCCAGGGTTTACATGAACATGAAGTTATGCAACCTACATATTTTATTAGTCTTTCAGTATAATATTGGGACTTTAGAACTTAAGGTTAGATGTTAGTTAAGTTAAGGTATCTGTATGTCATATATTTTGACCCATCCCTAAGGAGCTGTGGACACTGAACTGTGCAGCACTCAGGGAGCATTACCGTATTTTCCAGATTAAAAGACGCGACCTGTCCTCCAGAGCAACTAATACATGTTTTTTTTTCTTCATTATGCATTTTTTGGCTCGTGCGACTAACATACCGGAGCGACTTTTAATCAGGAAAATACGGTATATGGTTTAAGGGCCTTGCTCATGGGCCCACAGTGGTGGTGATGAAAGTGGGGACATTTGGTGACTTCCATTTCCAAATCTCCTGTCCAGTCGCAGGCAACATCTGGGCCGTCTGGGTTGCAGGATGTTGAAATGCTTTTATTTATAGTAAATATTTATCCTTGCAAGCTTCCTTTCTTTACTTCATTATGTACTGGAGTGCGCTGTGGTCAGAATATTGATTCGTCACTCAAAGCACACTTCTTCTACATTCTTGACAGCATCGTTTTGCATTTGTCACACATGCTGCATGAATTACAGAGCTTCAGTCGCCACCAAAGAAAAATTGCTCTGTAGAAATGCATTTGTTTGTTGGGGTTGCACTCCAGACCTTGAGATGTGTTTCACCTTTTTCTTCCCGAATATTCTCTGATCCAGTCAGATTGAAAAGGGGAATTGGTTGTTATATCCTACCCCTAACATTAACATGCAGTCTCAAATACACTGATGATTTTAAGGAGGCAAGATGTCTGAAATGCTGCACTGGTGTTGTGGTTCTTTTTCTTAATGATACATAAGTTTCCATCAGGGAACATTTAAGCTCTTAAATGAACTGAACTTTCCTTCTGGCTCACTGATGTTACTCAGTTTAGTTGCATGTGAAGCATATTTTGTTGGGACGGCAGATTTACAGTAAGTGCTTCTGAACATAGAACAGGTGCATCAGGATCATGCAAGTAATTAGTTATGTAAAATGAAACCTATGTTAAGTTTCAAAAAACAGCCACAAGAAAACAAGATGACAGTCCATCACACACTGTATACAAATGAATCCGTTTTTGGCTTTATTCTGCAAAAAAGAAAATTCCCACTAAGCTGTTTACATAGCTAATTAAAATGAAAATTCTGCTAATTTTCCTGTTTACATGCAGCAGTGTGTACTCTAATTAACATAGGATTAGGAAAGATGGGAAGTTTTCCATCAGTGCTGGACTTGTTGGACATCGACTCTGACTTTCATTTATGCATTCCTCATTTCCAGCTTCTTGAAAAAGTCAGTGGTGCCATACACAAGTCCATACAACTGTTCATATTTTATTTAAACCCCCACCTCCTCAAAATTAGCAGCTTTTCAAAGATGTTCCAGGTAGATCAGGATATTATAGTTAGCAGTAACGTTCATGTCATTGCTTCCAAAAGTCTTACACAAATATAGCACGAGGCTGCAATATGAGCAGATGGAGTTCATTCCTACCAATCAAAAGCTGCTTACTGGTGCAGCTGCAAACACACGATTTTAAGTTCATGTAAATCACAGCATGGGATCCACTGCAGGTGCAGACTACGACATACATATACTGGTGTTTGACTCGTCACTCTCACCTACAGCTCGGACAAGTGGCTGATTGTGCTGGGGTCTTTTTTTTCTGTTGAGGGTTTTTATTTGATTTCAAACATTTAAAACCTCTGTGTTATAAAAACTGCTCTCAAAGCACTTGCAGGTGTCAACAGTTGTCGAGATGTGTCTTTTATCTGTGTGGACAACTGGGAAAAGTCTTTCAGTTGCAGTGCCACAATTGACCATTGGTAATACAGTGCCTTGTGAAAGTATTCGGCCCCCTTGAACTTTTCAACCTTTTGCCACATTTCAGGCTTCAAACATAA
>JAQQAE010021829.1:0-10377 GCA_029823295.1 Pseudamia nigra | reverse complement strand
CCCCCTTTTTTTTTTACTCCAAAATAAGAGGAACAAAAGAAAAAATAACATTGGAGATATTTTTATCTCAACTCTGTTGAGGCTTACTTCTCCCCCTCTGTCGTTACACTTTCCCTTCTTTCTCCATCTCTTCTTTTCTCTCTTATCTTCTGTGTTTTGACCCCCCCCACCACCACCACCATCACCCCCCTTCTTTGGTCTCCCCATCTCTATTCCTTTTCCTTGTCCCCCTTATGAATAGAGAGATTACTGATATAATGGAGGCTGGGATATGAGAGAAATGGGAGCGCTTCAGTGCTAGAGGGGAGACAAAAACATGACATGGAGAATGGGTGAGCAGAACAAACTAAGTGTGTGTGTTTGTAGGGGTGTATATTTGGGGTTTTTATGCACTGCCATCCAACGTACATGATCCAATCACTGTTTGTATCCTAGCAATGCCCTATCAGGTCTACCTGTTCAATAAGTGTTGGTCTCTGTTGGATGTTTCCTGAAATAGTGAACCTTTATTTACCTGAAGTATCAGAAGTAGGCTTATTTTTGTGTTTTTTTTCCCCATTTCCCTCTGTTTGAGAAGAATAATTGGTCTTAATTTAGTAAGAAGCTCCATTATGTTCCAGCTGTTCAATCTTTCTGAGCCTGGCGAAAAAAAAAAAAAAATAGTTTTCACCACCTTTGCTGAAGATGTGATTGCACTTCTGAAATACAGATGTACAGGAGTGACACCTGTTTAACAAAGCATTTCAAAGCGTGGTAGTTTCATTTAGAAATAGTAAGTTATTTTATTTGCTAAAGAAAACAGAATTTTTTTAGGAAAAGAAAAAATACAAGATTCGATATTATTAACCCTAGAAGAACTGACCATTTTATTCAGGCAAAGCCATCACCACTCTTTCACTGAATAATGGTCTAAAGTGTGTGAACTTAAGTTGAAAATGAACATTTGTTCTGTATTCACTTCAGAAAGGAGTTGATGCAGCACTTGTAAAAGCATCATGTTGAAAACAAAATAAAATAGTTTAGATCAGCAGGATAAAGCTACCAAAGCGTATCCAGAAGTATCCAGAAATGGAGTGAGAAACATGCAAACCATTTAAAAAAGAATCAAATTTTCATAAGGGGCCAATTTTGACTTTAATTGTATACACCAGAAATGCCTGAAACTGGACACTAACTTTACTGTGGATGAGTAGAGAAATCAAGAATAATCAGTAAACTTGCAGGATTATATTGTTGAATTATTTACATTAAATATACATTATGTGTGATAGAAAGCTACATTGACTGGGGTGTATTTCCCTCTTGTTCTTCTCTGATCTTGCTTTGGTTTGTATTGATCATGGGGAAAAAATTATTTCCAGGATTTACTTGAAGAAACACAGTAGACACACTACAGTATGCTTTCATCCTGCTCTTGCTTGTTCTAGAAGATACAGAATACTGAGGACATGACTTTATAGTCGTTTCACATACACAGGATGGATCAGTGAGCTTCAACAAATTGTTTTAGCTAAT
Source organism: Pseudamia nigra (assembly GCA_029823295.1). Classification (NCBI taxonomy): domain Eukaryota; kingdom Metazoa; phylum Chordata; class Actinopteri; order Kurtiformes; family Apogonidae; genus Pseudamia; species Pseudamia nigra. The sequence goes on along the minus strand of JAQQAE010021829.1, from coordinate 8,862 downwards.
TTGAGTACATCAAAATATGGATCAAACAAGATACAACACTCCTAAATACAGGCTGCAAAGATCCAGAAGGATTATTTGAAGCTGTCTACTCATCACCTCCTTTGCTCCATCAGATCCAGCACAAATGCCTTTGTTTTCTGACTCACTTACAGGTTGTCCTGTGTCTCACCCAGCACAGGTTTCTGCATTGTTACATCAGAATTTCATCACATCCACTGTGCCCTCGTTGTAAATGCAGGTTACTTTCTGGAATGTGCCAGAAACTTATGCGTGTGTGTGTTTGAAAGAGGACAACCAAAGGAATGAACAAAGTACAAAAGTGCAAAATGTACAATAAACTGAGAGAGGGAAGAGCAAAGGTGCATGTGTGTCTCTTCCATGGCCGCACACAGAATGGACTGTTGTCTAAAGCAGCAGCCGGGGAGCTTGTATTGATTCCAGCACCTCTTTCTTAGCTGAAGTTGCACATAATTGGGTTCAGTGCTGCATTCATTTCCAATCAAAAGCCTTAATACTACTCACCTGGTTGCTTGCAGGCCAAGCAGATTATTTTAATCACACTCAAGCCTATTATCTGTCTCTGACTTCATCTGGGCATTGTGTGAACTGGCATCTCAGTGGGGCACAAACAAAAATTCATCACAAACCTAATGTGTCTCTTTCTTCCTCTCTCTTTTTACTGTAAGTAAATCCGAATAAACAGCATTTGAATGTGATTTTCTCTTTCGTTTTAACATTTCTGGTTCAGTTTCATTTAATTTTACAAGGCAGATTTCACAATTTTAAAATCAGAATGGCCAAAATGGGCAGTAAATCAACAAAATGAACAAAAAAAATTACAAAAGAAACAAAAATGTATAGTGCACAATCTGAAATACATCTGAAATCTAAAATACTGTACAGAAATTGAGAGGATAATGGTCAAAACGAGCAAAAATAAATCAAATTATCAAAAAAAAAAAGAGTCAGAAAAACCTGCCCAAATTTGGTAAAAAGCCAGTTTCAACTGGTGCTTTTTTTTCTTATTGATTCTGAAAAGATTTGAGTTACCTTTACTGTCATTGACACAAAGTTTGCTTTTATCCCAAAATGTGTTTCCATCCTTGTGGAGCAGTGGGATAGATGGAGGGTGTTAACAGCCTCTGTGTTAATCATAGGCCCACAGTGGCAGGTGGGGGTTTTCACCTCACCTGCCCAGATGTTCTGCTGCCCTGGGGGTTTTAACCTCTAGGCCATATTTTGGATCAAATAAAGGAGTTTTTATAAATAGGAACGAACCTGAGGGATGCATTTGTTCAACTTCAAAAACAAGAAATTCTCCTTTTAAAGTCATTTATAAAACACCTGAGTCATAGGTCTGAGTAAAATAGCACCATCAGCTGCTGCTGTGAGTCCACTTGCATGTACAGGCACCTGAAGAACTGAGTGTTTTCTTTTTTGTTCCATTTAAAAATTCGCCCTGTCGCCGAGCCCTGGAATGAAGCACAAGAAGAAGAAAAGAGAAGCTGTCCACGCCGCGTTGTACATGACCACTGACGGAGGCAGTGAGGGAGACAGAGTGAGGGAGGACAGCGATGATTAATGTGGAGACTGTGTGAACCCAAGAATATCTCCCCAACACCCTCCATCTTAGCTAATGTGACCTGCCATATGGGTCACTCATTACAGTGTGTGTCCGTGTGTGGCTTTATAGTAGTGTATGTATGGATCACTTTCTATTTTGGGCTCTGTGATATGATATAGGATATAAATAGATCAATGAATAAAAGCATCTGTCTGTATCATGCTTTGATTTTCTGCTCAGTTGCTTTGATTGTGGGATACAATTGTAATCCAACCTTTGTGAATCAAATATGACTTTCAGTACAAAAGAGCTTGTGTGAATATTTCATTATTATAATGATAGTACACTGTGAATTGACTTTTTCTCATGCTAATACAATTCAATTTCCCCTCTTCTCCATTTCTCCTCGATTTGCTCCCCTTTCCTCCTCCCTCGTCACCCCTGTCTCCTCACCTCACCCTGTTCAGATACATGATGAATGTGACGTGGGACGGCAGAGACTTGTCATTCACAGAAGACGGCTACCAGGAAAACCCGAAGCTGGTGGTCATTGTTCTCAACAAGGACAGAGAGTGGGAGAAGGTAGGACGTCTGTATGAGCTTTGGTTTGTTCGTATATTACAGCATGCTGAATTTTCTAGAGGTACTGTATGTCTATAACGATAACTGTGATATTCTGTGGTACCAATCCAAAGCTCGGCGTCCGTCAGAGCTCCAAAATGAATGCTGATCACCAGATGAAAGATATAAATTACTGTATGTGCAGAGTACTTAATGTTCATATACTACTTGTCAAACTTTTGGAGAGTAAAAGAACGTCAGTGGAAAACAGTGCTACACAAAAGATATTTTACCATTTTTTGCCTTCTTAATGTGCTTTAAACCAGTGTTTCCAGATTTTTCTGTGGGGGAGGGGCAATTTTTTAGGAGTGACAAATTGTTGTAGCCCAAATCACAAATCCATGTATTATGAGGGGGAGTGAATTTGTGCACAAAAAAATGAATGTTGACCATTATAGCAGCAACTTTTTGACCTACGTTATAATCTTGTGCAGGTAATTAAGCCACAGAAATTAGTTTTATGAGTGTGATTTTAAGACATAAATTATTGCATTTGGGTAAAGATAACAAGCTATTATTCCCCCCTCTCAGTAAATTTATTTTGTGACCCACCTATGGATCCCAACACGGTGTTGTGATGACTATGTTAGACCATCCACCTCAGATATGGATTGATGGTTTTAGCGACTGCACTTGGGATTTTTGTACTGACTTTCCTTCATTTTCCTTTACTGACTCTCACTGTTATTTGCAATAACATGGATTTGTACAGTGCTTGTAGTAGCTCTAAGACGGCTATTAACTCTGTACCCAGCCTTCCTCTCAAGATTTTCAAAGAATTTCAAGATTACAAGTAGAGATACAGCGCCACAAAATCTGTAAGATGTCATACCTCTTTGATTAAATACTAAAAAAAGACACTTGTAACCAAATAAAAAAATTTAATGAAACAAAAATTAAAGGGAACGTGCTCAACTCAACAATATGGAAAATACAGATTTTAAACAGTACTGTGTTAATAAGACAATAACCATACAGAGAAATCACATCATGATATCCAAGTGTGTCACAAAACCTACAGACACTGAAACTGAACCTGTAAAAAGGAGTATCCATCGTGTTTGATTGACAATGGGCCTCTGATAATTGTAGTGCAAATCAAGCAATAAATACCATCGCTGAAAATGCTCAACAACGGTGTCTTATTGTACAACACTTAATTGATCAATGAGCTCATTTACCAACAAGACTATGGATTTCTGTAACTGTTTAATGTGGAGAAGCTTCTCTCAAGAACAGAATGGCTGAGTGTTTTGTCGTTGTAATGGACTTTAAATGGCCACCATGCATCTTTATATGTGCTCCTGGCTGCCTCTCACAGACTTAAATACCTCATATTTAATGCCCTGATCGCTCATAGTTCAAAGCGGCTGAGGCTGAGAGAGAGGAAACTTTGAGAAGTGGATGGAAAAAGACAGAGGTGTGGCTAAATGGCTTTTGGTCTTCATTGTCTTCTGTAATTTCATTTACATATTTTACTTTCTCATTCCAGCTCTTTCCTGTCTCCTTACTTAACATCTCATCTCACTATGTCTCTTTCCTTTCCTTTTTCCTCTTTCCTCCTGCTTCCATACTTAACATCTCATCTCTCTAGGCATCTTTCCTTTCCTTCCCTTCCCGCTTTCCTTCCCTTCCATCTTCCCAATATGGACTCTTTCTCTGTTTTTAGCTGGGATTACTGTTGTGGTCTCTGATAGCACCTCAAACCACAGTTAATCAAAAGCTGAGACCTCTGTCATTGGGGTGGCGAGGGGTCACTGATCTTGCGTGCGTGTGTGTATGTTTACTCTTCCACACAAGCTGTTGACACAAACACCACACAGGAGCCTTCAGTGTTTTTTCTGATTTAGGTCATGTTGCGTACGTCTGACAGTATTCTGGTTTTAGTTTGCCGCAATCTGCGCAGTCTCATCCCAATCTTTTCATATTTCATACTGACACGCACCCTTGCAGAGACACACAAAAGAGCCTTTGTTGGCGAGCTGAAGGGAGGTACGGTATGTTGCTGTAAACAGAGCCTGTGAAATTGATCAGTACCACTTCACTGTGCTGCAGAGAAAGAGACGGAAGCCAGAGAAAACCAAAGTGGAAACATAATTGGAAGCTGTTCTCTCTCTCTCTCTCTTTCTGTCTCACTCTGTATGGTGCAGCTGTCCCACCCATGCGCCAGAAATCAGTGGCAGATACAGAGGGAGGGGGGGGCGGTAGACTTCCAAGATGATCAAGAGATAAAAATTCAGTAACTGCACTAAAATATGGATATGCACTAAAAATATAAAATGTGTCCCCTCGGGGCAGGGGAGAAAGAAACAGGGAGAGGAATATGCAGAGACGAGCGGGCGATAGAGACAGATGGGCCAAGATAGCAAGAGCAAATGAAGGAGAGAAAAAGAGGCACAAAGTGATAGAGACAAAGAAAGAAACAGGAAAGAGAGAGAAGTGGGACCGAGCCACCTGCATGCGGACGCTTTCTGTGTTTCCCGCCCGCTACAGGTGTTCAGCACTCAGGTTTTTGAAGTATCCACACCTGCAGCTTTTAGCACAGTTGGTTAGTTAGTTGGTTTTTTTTTAGATCTGAAAAGAGGCGCTTTTGGAATAGCTACACCTGTTTGGTTAGTGTTTGGGATTTGTTTTGGGCTGATTATGCAATTGCTTGTAAATGGCTGTTTTGTTTAAAAGAAGCGCAGATTGCAGTAAGTCATGCGGGTATATTTGACTGGATCAGACGTCCACTGGGACAATATGAGGGTTTTGTGCACATTTAGACCTTTATCTGGGAAATGTCATTAGACTGACAGAATAGATTCAAGATACCACACTGTGAAAATGCAACTTTACTGGGTTTCGAGATTTGTATAATAAAGGTTAAAACATAAACTCGCTCAGTACTGCCAGTCCTGATAAATCCTCACAAGCTGTTTGGAACTTTCCAAATTTGTGACCAATTATGGTCAAAGTAAAAATAGAATTTGCTCCACACCCATGAGCCAGTAAGATTTTAGACTTCAAAATTTAAAGGACGCATACACAGGAAATCCACGTTTCTTGGCTTTTGAGTTTAATATAAAATCTGTGATGTCAAATAAAAACTATGTAAATCTGAACTTCCTCAAGTTTATCAGTCCTGAGAAATCCACACAACAATATGGACAACAAGAAAACAAGCTATTTTGTGACATCACAAGTCATAATCAATCATGGTCTAGCAAAAGTGCATTAGTCCCACCCCCGTGAGCCAATAGAAAAACATGGCAAGTTACGGTCAATCATATTCAACCTAAAATTACTACTGGTAATATCCCTGACAATGTTTGTTACAAAACTACCCATGAAATGGATATTTTTGTAGGCTTGTGCACGGGTACTTTATTCTGTGCACACACTAGCCTTGTGTTAGAATCTGGTCAAGTTCAAAATGATCTGCAACTCAGCCAATCAGATTGTTTGGTTCAAAACTGATCGGCTACAACACGTGTAGGTGGAAAACAGAGTGTATGTCAGGACAGACGCTGCTGGAAAACCAATGCAAAATCTAATCCACATGCTTTGTTTTGTCACTAACTATACAGATGAAGAATTTAATAGAATTTAATATACACATGTGCAGTACTATGGAGTCCCTGAAGTCCCAAGCATTAACATGTTGTTTTGGTGGATAATAATCCATCAGTCAATCTTTCTAAGGCATATCAAGACTTCAGCTGCAGGCAGCCGCGATACAATAAAGAAACCACAAATAATTAAGTAGCATTTTCACCTTGGAATGTCATAATGATATTCTTGTAGCGCTTGGATGTAGACAGCATTGAAATGCGGATAAATAACCTTTTCCCATCAAGATAATATCTTATTTGCACCAGATAATATCTTCTTTGCACCAGATAATAAGTCATTCTCACAAGATAATAACTTTTGGGAACGAAAGAATATATCACTAGGTGCATTTCCATCACCTCAATTAAATGCACATTTTCAAAATGCACACTCAATATCTTGATGGAAACACCTCAAATTTCAAAAAAGCTTGAAACTTCATATCAAAAACTTAAAGGAAGTGGAACGCGTCGCTGTATTGAAAATAGTAAATGTACATCAGTCTATGGAAATGTAAAACAAATAACAAATGCGAAAAATGCGGAAATGATGTCAGCCATTTGTATTGACGGCAGCTACGCTAAGCTAAAAGCGAACCTAAGAGCTACGCTCAGGCTACAACTCAGTCAGTCCGTCTCTTCTGAGTAACACTGAACACATGCATATCAAAAGCACAGATGTGATGCTACAATAAGTCGTAGAGCACACAGCTGGAAGAGAAAACTTTGCTGGATACTTTGTTTTAATGATGTTACATCTGTTCTCTGATACCAGACTTAAAATCTACTGCCCCTTATGTGTTTGCTGTGGTTATCAAGCACCTCCCAACATTTGCAAATGGTAGTTGATGGAAACAGACACAGATGCGTGTTTCCTTTTATTGAATTTATGAAAATTTGCTTTAAAAAAAACAGATATTTTTGGAGGAAACTCAGCTAGGGGACTGCAGAGGCTCTGTAGTGTACAAATTTAAATGTAAAGGTTAAGATGTTTTGAACTTTAAATTTTAAATATCACTAACTCTTTCTATTTTCAGAAAACATTCATGAACAGTGCGTTATCCTGTGTTTACAGTAGCCTTGGGTCAGTATATGATCCTGGGTCACCTTGGAGATGAGCTGCTGTTCAGCCAATCAGGGCATTGTCTCGTGAAAAGTGAACAGCTACAACACTTCATTGTCAAATCAGAGCATGTGCAGCAAACTTACAAAGACGAAAACAACTGAGCAAAATCACAACCTTACAGAATTTTTTAAATAGAGGCCTACACAGTAAGTGGTACAAAGCTAAAAATAAGTGTTAAAATATTGGACATTCAAATCTGAAAATGTATAGCAATCAGTAATAAAGTCATGCTTGATTTAACTTACAAAATGTGTCCAGAGTGAATGATAAAAAATGAAATGAAATGAAAAAAAAATCCTTGATTGTCTGAATGAGAGAAGAGTATTTACCGATCAGAACCAGGATGTTATGTTTTATCCCTGCTGAGTAGATGAAGTGTGTAAATTGCTTCAGGAACTGCTGCCGTGTTAGTAGCCAGTTCACAAAATAATTATTACAGACAGCATGGGATTTGTGCTCAGTGAATCACAATATGGGAAGCAGAGACACACAAATGCACCAACACACTCTTTCGACATCAATTCACAAATTCACACACCTGCGCACAAGCACTATACTGTGAGAAAACCACGGCTAAATTCACAAATGGGAGTGTTTCTCTTTGCTTGTGCTTCCTCTAAACACACATAGAGGCTCTCACACACACGCATTCACACACATCCACAGGCTGAGTGGAGAGGGAGAGCAGAATCCATTTTCCCCGACATAATTTTGTCTGACAGGAGTGACAGATACTGTTTTATGACTGAATGGGTTTCTCCACGCTATTAGGAACTCATTCTCCCATAATGCAACTTGCCACGGCAATAACTCTCCCACTGAGACTGGCACAGAGAAGGTGTTCAGTCAGAGTATGAGCCCTGACCCTCTTCTCTTTTGTCTTATCATTTGCTTTCACTCGGACAGCTGATGTCTGCTTGAATGCGACGCTTAGTGTCAGGAGCGTGTCGACCGGGAAATGATAGAAAAGGTCAAAAATGAACCAAACAAGGCATAAAGTTAACAAAATATATAAGAAAATTTGCAGCGCAACTGTGAAAATGAATAAAAGTTATAAAACAAGACAGATTTGAACAAAAAATGCACAAAGAATGAAGAAAACAAGCATAAATGAGCAAAATAAACGAGAAAATAAACAAAAATAACAAAACATGGCATGCATAATTCAGAAAATGAACAGTAAAGAAAAGAGTAAATTAATTTAAAAAATGAATAGAATTTGACAAAAGATAAAATATCTTTCTAAGCCTTACATAGAGCTTATAACAAAATAATGAAGAACAGGAACAAAAAAGAAGAAAAAGAGTAAAAATAAATGAACAAGACAAGAACAAAAAATTAGAAAAAATGAACCAAATAATCAGGAAATTAACAAAATAATGAAGAAAAGGAACAGAAATTAGAGACATAATCAAGAAAATGGGCAAAATGAACAAATTAAGTAACAAAGAATGAACAAATTAAAGAATAAAAAGAAATGAATAAAATGATGAACAAATGCAAGAGATGTGAGCAAAGTAGTCAAGAAAATTAACAAAAACGAATAAAATGATCAACAAAATGAACAAAATTAGAATCAAAATGCAGCAATGTAATCCAGAACATGAACAAAACAATGAAGAAAAGAAACATAAATGAGCAAAATAGTCAACAATATTGACAAAATTAACAAAATGAAAAGCAAAAATAATAACAACCGACAAAGGATGAACAAAATTAACAATTGAACTGAGTGAAAAAGAACAAAAACAAGGAAATTAATAAAATATTGAGGAATGCAACAGAAATGAGTGACGTAAGATAGAAAATAGGGCCAAAATGAGACTCAAAATCAACCAAATATAATCAATAAAATCAACAAAATAGGCAAGAAAAGAACACAAATGAGCAAAATAGTCAACAATATTGACAAAATTAACAAAATGAAAAGCAAAAATAATAACAACCGACAAAGGATG
>JAQQAE010021828.1:0-10377 GCA_029823295.1 Pseudamia nigra | reverse complement strand
GCCTACTGGTCATATGCTGTGTTATGTGATAAGGTTGCACAAGTGTTCCTGTCAATGAACTTTTTACCAGAGGAAGGAGATTAATCTCTCAAGCTTTCTGCGCTGTCTTCTTTTCTCTCTTCCTTCTTGCTTTCTTCGCCTTCCTTTCATCAGTCTCCTCTCCTTATAAGCCACCAGTCAAAACTTTGGACACACCTTCTCCCTCAGTGTTTTTTTTTTCCTTCATTACCTACCTATGTTTTTGTCAGCATCAGTCTATTTATCTGTTTGTTTGTTCACAGCATGACTCAAAAAGTTATGAACGGATTTGGAAGAAATTTTCAGGATATGTCAGAAATGGCACAAGGACCACCACTGTGGAAGCGAAGTCAACATTTAGGTCATGGTTAGGTTAGGTTACCATGATTAGCATATGTGTATACACAGAATTTGACCTCCACATTTGACTCCTCCCCAAGGATAGGTGAGCAGGCTAGGGTTAGGTTGAGGGCCGGTTCCAGGCTTCCTTCTCTAGCCTCTAGGCCACCACTGCCCCATTTTGTCCATGTAACTTCCACCAAACTGTACAATACAACAAAGCAAACTGTCAAACCTGATCAAAATAACCAAGAGAACTGAACAGAAGTCAGCAAAATGCACAAATGTGCAAAAATCATGAAAATAATGAAGTAAATTGATACAACCAAGAAAACTGAAAAAATTAAAAAATCAAGCAAATTGACAAATCAGATCAAAAAGGCCAATAAAAATGAAATAAAATGAATGTAGCAAATTCCACATCATCACATTGCAGCTTGTTATGACAGACTTTTTCTTACTCTTACTCAGTACAGTGGTGTCCCGGGTAACGAACGCTTCTACCAATGAAAAATTTGAAATTTTGGCCAAAATTGTGTCCAACGAAAATGTTTCAGGTTACAAAATTTGTAAATTGTAAAATTCAGGTTACAATTTTCAAAATTTGGGTTACGAATCTTTTCACCTATTTTTTCACTTTTTTTTACCTAAAATACTGCTTCATTTTGTGTTTTTCATCATGGAACCTAAGAAAAATGGCGTCTCCATCTCATCCTCCTCCAGTCTTAATAAATCAATAAATGTGCACATACGGGTGTGTAACACATACTTCATATGGGAGTTTTCATGGGTCCAGAACGGATTAACTGGTTTTACATGTATTCCTAAGAAAAACTCGCTCCAGCTAATGAATGATTCGCCCAATGAACGTGACACCGGAACGGATTCGATTTGTTAGCCGGGGCGACACTGTACTTGTTTTCATGAGTACTTCTACTTGGGTCATCCCAATTGTGACATAAGAGTACTTTGACTTGAGTACTGTTTTTGTTTACTCTTCACACTACTGGCTAAATGTGAGTACTTGGATCATTCAAAAATATGAAATGTGTAGTAAACCAAAAACATGACTTCATACGTGTTCGTTCACAGTTTGGACATCTTCAGTATTATTGTACATTGTTGAAAATGATAAAAACAAAGAAAAAAAAACAGTGAGGGAGAAGCAGTGTCCAAACTTTTGACTGGCGGTGTACGTCCTCTGTTCTCCCTCTCTCCTTGTTTCCTCTTCCCTCTGGCACAATAGAGACATTGTTCGTCTCTTGGTTCCTCAGCAGCAGAAACAGCAGACGCTCGAATTAGAGGCTCCTCCTGGGTTAACGAAACACAAATACACAGCTCAAGGTTTTGCATAAATTATGGTTCTTCTATGTCCCGTAAAAGTACCACAAAAGACAAAACTTAACCCGAAGCATATTATGAGCAAAGCCCTCCCTTCACCAAAGCCCTGTGGGGCCTTGTTTCACTGCTTGTTCCTGTCCTTTTGTCCTGTGAATTTGAAGTCGCACGGAAACAGGGGCAGCAGAGAATAACTAGGTTGAACTGTACTTGACCTTATTCTCAGGTTGCCAGCAGTCATTTTGAATTCACTGCTTATAGCCATGGTTGTTGCCCCAGCTGGAGGATTGGCAGAGCACAAAAGAAGACAAAAAAAAAAAACTAGGGCAGTTAACTGGCAAGAGTAGACTATTTTACAGTTTCTTATCTGAGCTAAAGTTAGCTAGTGTTGCACACAGTCACTGAGACAAGTCGCAGGGCGGAGTGGATTTTTGCAGAAAAACAACAATCCGAGTTGTCTACGTAGAACTCAGTGATCAGGTTATGGATGTAGAAACACTGACCCAAACTTCATACATATTGAACCTTTAAAGCAGAAGTTTTCAACCAGTGACCCGTGGCCCTCCTGGCGGTCAGTGAAGTTTCAGTGTCTTAGCCAGCGCCATCATGGCTGAATTTCCAGAGCATGCAGCAAAAGCAGTAAATTGTTTTTGCAATTACATATTTCTGTGAGAGTGAATTTTTCACATTGGTATATCTGAAAAATAAGTCAGCAAGACTGGAGCCAGAGAATGATAAGACACTGTCCATATTCACCACTATACTACCAAGAATAGACAAGACGGAAATCACACTAAAGGCTGCATCGTGCGATTTCAGATCCAATTCCAACCCGATTGGCAGCTGTGTGCACCCCTGCATTCGCAAACGATTGTAGCCAGAAATTGTGCCTCACACCCTTGGCTGGTTTATGACTCAAATGGTCAGAGTCTCAAATCGTGCCTTGGATAAGTTTCAAACATGTTTGATTTCCATCTGATCACTTCTCTGCTTTTTTCCTCGGTGCTCCTGTGCAGCAACAGTGAAGCGGCAGGAAACAACAAGTGAAATCAAGACGAAAGAACGAAAGAAACATCACAAAAATATCACATACTGGAGCCCATAAATTAAATTTGGCTAAAGGTTTAAACATTTTTGTGCAGACGGACAGGCATAGGCATATAAATGTCATATTATTAGAGCTTCGCGTCTGTGTCTGTCTGTACAAAGGGAAGAGACAAAAGACATTGGAACCGTCAGAGGTGGAAAAAGCACAGTGTTTCTGAGCAGTATTGCCTGAAAAATAATGTTTGAGGTCTGATGTCACTCATATCGTGTACTATAGCTCAATCGCATGCGGGTGTCAGAACGCATTGTCTGTAATGGAAAATTACAGCATGTTTGGTTCTGTCACCATAGCATGTGAGAAAGAAACTGTATGTGCCTCTCCCTATGCAATGTGCAAGATAAAAAAGTTACAAAACTACGTCACCAGATGCCAAGCAGTCACACACTGTACTTTCTGTTTTCACTGTATCTTTTTCCTCGGTTTTCTCTCCTGCCCGTGTGTGAACTGAGTATAAAAGGGAGAGGGCAAAAGCCCCAGGAGAGCTCTCATCTTGTTGCTTCATAATACGTATTATTGGCAGCAAAACAATAAAACTCACAAAGAGACCAGACACTGTCGATTTCTTTATTTCCAGTCCACCCGAACAAAACGAAGATTAAAATTCTGCAACAGTGTCCAATGGATTTACAGTGTACAATACCTTCATGTGCACACGTTTGTAAAATTGCACAGTGAATTCCAGCCTTAACAAGTGGAGAAAAAAAAAATCTCAACACATGTCCTGAAACTGAACAGCAGTGGTCGCCAGGTTGCTCCGTAGTCAGAAAGGTGAAAAAAAAAAAAAAAAAAGGTGGTCCCTGGATCAAAATCATTTGAAAACCCCTGCTTTAAAGGCACAGTTTGTAAGATTGTCACAGTTCCATCTGTCTACAGAGGGGGCAGCATTTCACCACTTTGCAAACAAATTAACAGACTATGTTTACATGCGCACCAGTATTCAGTCTATGGCAAAATTCTGAATTTGACAGATATGTAAACAGCAGGATCTTCAGAATAATGTCATTTACCTGAATGGAGGGGCATAAGACACACGGGACATGCCAGTAATATTCCACTCATTTGAACATGTACTGTACACAGCATGTTCACAAAATGGTTCAGATGGTCTGGTTCAGATGGACGCTCCAAAGAAAAGTCCACAGCTCTGGTTTCAAAGCAGGATAGATTCCTGGCCGAGCTTTAGATTTTATCCAATAGCGAAGAGTTGATTTGAAACAGGGAGGCTGAGTTCACACAGTGGAGTTGAGTGGACCGCATCCATACTGTGATTCTTAGTGTTGTCAACAATGCACAGCAGAAACCCAGTGAGGAGACATTTCTGTAAAATGCCTATTTCCAACAATCTAGAAGAAACTGCATGTGTTCACCAGCGTTCCTTTACTCGACAAACACTAAAGAGCCAAACGGCAGACTCTACAGAAGCTAATTTTCAGACGATGTTCATATATTTTTTGATAAGTTTGTCCATAAATGGAGTTTTTCTGCATATTTTATGTGTGGGGAAATTCTAATATTTCCAACAGCTTCATCTGTCGTTATGCCTTTTTTTACTTAAATGGTATTGCCTGTGTGTTAGCTTGGTCGAATGCCTCTGGGTTTGTGGGTTTACTCCTTGACGGGTACCGTATTTTCAGATGTAGGATTTCTTACGGCGTAATCACGAGCTCATGAGGTCCATTTTGGAGCAGCACCAGCCAATCCTAGAAGAAATGTAGTGCGTTTGCCACCAAACACCGTTCCTTTACTTGCCAAGAGCTGTCACCAGACAACAATGACAATATTTACTCACATTTTACTTCCATTTCAAGTCGCTTCTTTCCTTTGCCGCCAAATATGGTTCATGTGCCAGAAGCAGGTGGCGGAGATGATAACAGTCGCTTGGCAGGAGCTTCAGCTATCACTGCATTTACTGTGTTGCTAACTGTTGTGTTTACTCAGTGACATGTCTTTCTGCTTAGCCGATAAGGACGTTGTCTGGACGGTGATTCATTACGCCTCCTGTGGTACAAGACAATATGAACCGTGGCTAGCTAAAATACAGTACCATCAAATTCTGGTCCTTTAGACGCCTTTAAAGTCAACACCAACCTATGTCTGGATGCAAAATGGAAATATATGAAACGCATCAGTTCTGGTGCCAACAGACATAAAAATGGACAAATATGAAACATTCTGTAGTCTACCTCATCACTTCCTGTCTTTTTAGACCTTCCCACCTCAAGGATTATCGGTAGATGCACTTTTTGGACGCCTGGACACAGTGGTACACACAAACTGTACTCAAGTAAAAGTACTGTTACTTTATAATCCTAGTGACTCAAGTAGAAGTAGAAGCATTCATAGGCATAAGTAAAAAATAAAAGTATCTGATAAAAAAAAACTACTTAAGAAGTGAGTAACTTCATAACGTAGTATTTATTACAGCATCATGTATTGCGTTCAAACAGCTATTTTGGTCATTTTTGTTAATTTCCTTCGTTACTTTGTTCATTTTGTTGCTTATTTTGTTCATTTTCATTTGTTTTGTTAACTTTATTGATTATATTGGTGCATTGATGCTCATTTTGTAACTAATTTTGTTCGTTTTGTTGCTTATTTTTTAAGTTTTGTTTGGGTTCTTAGGATTGAAAATTTGTTCTCATGTTGCTTAGATTATTCATTTTGCAAATTTACTTATTATGTTCCTGGTTTTATTTTAATTGATTGTTTTTAATTACAACCTATTACTTTCACTTACTTTGGTCAAATGTAACTTGAGTAGAAGTACTTTTTTATCACAAATGTAACTGAGTAAGAGTAAAACGTATTCTTCAAAAAATCTACTCAAGTACGTGTAAAAGAGTAGATGTACTTTAGTACTACCCACCTCTTTCTGTATGCCACAAAATATGCATAAAAACCTCCTCGGGTCAGAGTCAAGGTCAAGGTCAAATGTATTTATATGGCACGTTTACAACAACTCCTGCTGCCCAAAGTGCTTTGCAGGTTAAAATTACAAGCGAACAAGTGATAAAACAACAACAAAAAAGGGCAAAATGACAATAATAGTCAGGGTTGAGCAGTCCACCTGTCGTTCAGTCAGACTGGGCCTAACCTCATCCGTTTTCTGGCCATTTGAATTACACAGAGACAGAGATTGAACCACGTAAATCAGGTGCTTTGGTTGATTATTCCGCTTATTTGGACATGTATACAGCATATTCAGAAAATATGTTTCATTGGTAGGTTTAGGCCAAGTTTGGCAAGAACAAAGATTGTCTCTGGTGCAGATGGACACTCCTAAGAAAAGTCAATACGGTAGTTCTGGTCAGAGTGCACTACATCCAGCTGCCTCAAAAATGCACACATAAAAATTGACAAATATGAAACATTCTGCAGCCGATCTCGCACTTCCTGTCTGAAAGTCTTTTTAGTCCTTCCCACCTTGATGATCTGTGGACATACTTTTTGGACACCTCTATGTCACAAAATATGCAGAAAAACCTCCTCTGGTCGGGGTTGACCAGTCCACCTGTCGTTCAGTCGGATTGGGCCGAACCTCTTTTCTGACCGTTGAGTTACACAAACAGGGACATTGAACCCTGTGACCTGGGTGCCTCGATCAACTGATTTGTTTGTCAGCTCCAACCCAAAATGACATTAATACACCACCATGACACGATAAGACGAGCTGCAGAATGGCTCTCTAGCCGACTCCAGTTGACTTTTTCAAGCCTGCAGAGTAAAAACTCTTAACTCTCATATCCTTATGTGGTTCGGTATACATGTCTGTGATTCTCTGTTCTCCCGAGGTCCCTGAATGCCTCCTCTTTGACACTTCCGGCTCATTTAGGGGGTTGAGTTAGACCCAAAACAGGGGTAAACGTACACTTTAAATTCAATAGTCATCTCTGCAACATATGAGCACCTTTGACCTTAGCGCTATGTCTTTACCTTATGCTTTGATTTTGATTTGAATTCATATTTGAATGTTTAAGGGTAATGAATTGCCGCTCGAAGGTCCTTTTTGGGCAAACTAAATGAATTTCATCATTTCTCCCGAGCTGCAGATTTTGATTTTCTATTGCTTTAAGGGGAAAATGAAACAAATATTCAACACTCGCAAATTAACCGTAAAAATGAAAAGTGAATTGCTGACCTTCTCTAAGACAGAAGACATGATTTTTAAGTTTGTAATGTTTGATTTTTGGATAGTTGGTTGCAACAAAAGAATTAATTTGATGTAACCTTGGGCTCCCAAGAAACACATTGTAAAAGCCACTTAATTCAAGCACTGATGAAACACAGCCATTTGCAAGGAACCTTTTCTACCTATTTAAATGTTAATGCAGCATTTTTTAAAAAGTACTCACTGCCAAGGTTATTTTCAGTTATAAAGCATAATTTTCAAACTGTCAGCTGTTTAATTAAACCATGTTTGAAACAAGAAAAAAATAAGTATGTTGAACCAAAAATGCTCTCATAAAGATGTATGTAACATTTATTAGGATTATTAGGATAATCACCAATAAATGATAAAAAGAATGAAGACTTTTTATCATTTAATTCACATTTAAATCCTGATATTATGTCCTGGGTGAAGGCTGAAGAGACCAGTTGATTATCTATGACTTTAATTTATTCATAAACATGCACACGAGACGCAAAAAGAAGACGATAATGAAAACGACATGAAAGACGCCTCATGACGACAGACTACACAAAAGGAAAATGCAATGTTAATGATGCAACATGACATGAAAGATGCACAAAAGATGGACATGACATGACAGATACCAAAAGACAGAGACACTACGTAAAAGATGCAAAATGACAAGACTGCACAAAAAATGCAACATTAAAGATGCAACATGATGTAAAAGATGCAAAAAGATGAAAGTATTGAAAACAACGTGGAAGATGCAAAATGGCAAAAGTCTGCACGAAAGAAAGATGAAACATGACATAAAAGATGCAAAAAGGGGACAATAGCATGAACAACGCACAAAGGCAAAAACCACGAGGATGCAGCATTGTGTACAAGATGTACAAAGATGACAGTAATGACGACACCATGAAAGATTCAAAATGATAAAGACTGCACAGAAGAAAAATGCAACGTTAACGATGCAACATGACGTAAAAGATGCAACAAGACGGAAACGACAAAAACTATTTAAAAGACATAAAAGGTGCAAAAAAGATTTTTAAATAACACAAAAGATAAAAATGAGACACAAAAAGACAGAAAAACCACGAGACAAAACAACAAAATGTAAAAACAAAAAGACCGAAACCGACGTAGAAGATGCAACAAGATGAAAATTTACCAAAAAAACCCACCTACCTGATCTAAAACAAAACGACCCAAACTGAACCACACAGTGTCATTACAGAGACAAAAGAAACATCATCATTATCAATAAATATAACACTATCAAATAAATGTGCACGTGTCAGTGATGATCCATGTATCGCCTTCCTCTGTGTTGAACTGTTCTGTTTTTGAAGTAACTTTGCAAAATGTTTTCGAGAGGGGGAAAGTGCGTGCAGATGTG
This sequence comes from Pseudamia nigra, assembly GCA_029823295.1. Lineage (NCBI taxonomy): Eukaryota > Metazoa > Chordata > Actinopteri > Kurtiformes > Apogonidae > Pseudamia > Pseudamia nigra. The sequence goes on along the minus strand of JAQQAE010021828.1, from coordinate 2,037 downwards.
GATGATGTTGGTACGCAGCTGGGTGGCTCCTCCCTCTGCCTCCAGGGAAACGAGGCGAACCGGGAGCACTTCTTTTTACTCTGACTCTGTTTAAATGTGCAACCTGTGCCATCGGTGCATGTTTCTATATAGAAAACTGTACGTGTTTCACTGAGACGGTGTGTAATGTGGTAACACACCACTCCCCAACAGTATCACTGTAACTGTAACGTTGCCGTAACAGTCGTTTCAAACTAATCTACCTTCTCTGCTCACGTCAGTTCCTGAGCGTTGTCATTGCACTGGATGTCTCTGAGAAGAAGGAGCAGCAGAGGAAAACGTCTGGAGGGGAACGGAGGCAATGAAACAAATCCACAGACTCTAAAAGGCAAACAGGATGAAGAAGGCAGAGGAGGACCACAAAGGCTTCCACTCTTCTGCTTTTGTTGTTTTTTTTTCCTTTCCCAGTGCCTTGGCTCTGTACTCTGTGGTGAAATACACTGCCGTTTGCTGACATGCTGTTTCTTTATTTTTCTGTGTGGGCGTCTGTGCAAGTGTGCGTAAGTCAAAGCAAGAGGTCAAGACCCTCTGGGCTCGAATGTGAAAAATGGTGAGATTAGAAAGGGAGAAACAAGAGGAGGTGGCGAGTTTGTGAAATAGGGACAGAAATCAGAAAACCACTTTACTTTGAAGCTCAGAAATAACAATTACCATATATTTAGAAGCCACATGGCTGTTTCAGTCAGCTGCTGTGATATGTCAGGGTGTCCATTTTGGACTGGTCCAGACCGGCCTACGCCGCCTTACAACGACAAATGACAGTAGCTCAATTTTGTCCAAATGTGGACAAACTTGAGTCGGACTGCAGTTGGACTTTGTGACGTCTGATTTATTTTGAGACAAATGTCTTGAGTCGAATATGATTCTCCTCTTTTTTAACCAGTATCAAAAAGAGAGTGCAGATCTCCACCAAGCAGCTCATTTTCCCCCGTATTGTGATTTACACCCAGTAATAATTGGTGTAAATAGTAAATAGGCGTAAATAGTAATAATTTACACCCATTAATAATAGAATCCAACAGTGTTGGATTCTTTGACCATGAAAACATACTCGTAGCATTTGCAAACACATACATTCATGTGTTTGTACATTCATGTTAGACCAACCAGCAAATAATCAATAAAATCTGCTGGTTGGTCTCAGCCCTCCATGGCACAAGTTTGAAAGTGTAGAACCTACTATGAGAGTAGCCAGTATTATTTGCCAAGTATTCTGGATATTCTTTATAGAGTTATTCAGTTCAATTCAATTTTATTTGTACAGCGTCATAATCGCTGATTATCTCTAGACCCTTCACAATTCAAGGCCGAGACCTCATAACTGTACAGAGAGTAAACCCAACAGAACCACCGCAAGTAAGCCAAAGGCGACGGGGGTGGGGGGGAATCTTCTTTTAACAGAAGAGAAAAACCTCCAGCAGAACCAGCGGCTCAGGGTAGGCGGCCATCTGCCTCGACCGGTTGGGGTTAGTGGACAGAGGAGAGACAAAAGAAAAGAGTAGAAATAGGACAACAAGCAACACAGATACAGGGTGATGTCCACAGATATTGGACCGGTCCAGAACCACCAAATGCACAGCAAGGACATCAATATTTTCACATGTAATTTTTCATATTACATGCGAAAATATGAAAAATGACCCAACCTCGCAATGATAAAGAAAGTGACAAATCAATCCCGAATCTGCATATTAATCCAGATCCCCACCAGTATCTAATGGGTTCATTCAAGGTCCACCTCTGGTCAAAAATCCATCAAAAATCCATCGATTGGTCCTTGTACCTGGAAAATTTTCCCCAAATCCATTTATATCTTTTCGAGTGATGTTGTGAACAAACAAACAGATGAATAAAGTGACACTGACAAAAGCATAACATTCGTGGCAGAGGTAACTACTCCAGTACATGTAGAGGAGTAAATGTACAGTACTCGAGTACTACCCACCTCTGCATATGTGACGGGGCATCGGAGAGTAGCTGGAGTCGGACGATGTCTCT
>JAQQAE010021827.1:0-10378 GCA_029823295.1 Pseudamia nigra | reverse complement strand
GGAAGACCAAAGAGGAGATTTATGGACGTGGTGAAGGAGGACATGAAGGTAGTTGGTGTGAGAGAAGAAGATGCAGATGATAGGGTGAGATGGAGGCAAATGATTCGCTGTGGCGACCCCGAAGGGAACAGCCAATTTTTTTGCCATTTTTTTCTTCGGAATCCGAATGTTTCGATGTCAGAAGTGTTCGTTATCCTGGCTACCACGGTACTAGGGCTCTGGAAGAAATGGAGACCACTGCAATTCTGTTCATCTTCTCTACGTGTATGACATTAATTTCAGTGTCTGTTTAATTCCAACACAAGCCACACCTCGTTCTACTTTATGAGGGAGTGAGTAGGTGACCAAAGCTTATTTGACAATGAAAACTAATTTAATGCGGATTATTATTTAGTGTGACTGCTACAATAACTTGTGAGTCTCAGATCCATGCACTTCTGGAGGTATTTATTTTCTATTTATTTGGTCAAATAAACATGCTTTAGGTATTTAAGCAAAGTTAAGTGTTTGTATTATTCAACATTTTTCTGCCAATTTTCAGACTTTTACTGCAATTGAATATCAGCTCCAAATATAGGTTGTCGGCCAAGTTAACAACAGTTCTAATAATCGGCATTGGTCCTGAAAAACCCATATTGGTTGATCACTAATCTAGATACCTGTATGAAGAACAGGGAGATGGAACAGAGGGGGAGAAAGCACAGAACTACACACACTCAGTCAGTCAATTAATTGATTAGTTGTTGATTATAAAACTGAAAATCAATCAGTTTGAGTAGATTTAATTTTATAAAGTTGAAAATCTGAATGTTCTTTCAAAAAATATCCATAATATAAATATTTTTTGGTTTCTTTATGAATGTTTTTGGGGTTGTTTTGACTAATGACTATATTTGAGGACATGTTAGGCTTTCAGAAACACTTTTTCACAATTTTCCAACATTTTGAAAACTGAAGAATTAGTTGATTAATTGAAAATCAATTGACAGGTTAATCAACAGTAAAAATAATCATTAGTTGCAGTGTATAATAACTGGATTAATAATATAATAACTAGAAGTATAATAACTCATCCGTATGCATAACCAATTGTTCATGTTTGTTGGTCTTTTTGTTAAATTCAGAATAAGAAATATGAGGAAAAACTGAACATGGGCTTTTTTCAGAGTACGTTTTCATGCTTCGTCTCTTCTGTCCATTTCTTATTTACAAAACTGCCACATAGATGACCTGCACTCAGTCCACACCCCTTCCTCCACTTTGGCCGCTTCCCACTGCTCAACAAGGACGTCTGTTTGCTGCACAAAGGCTGCCATTCATCCTCTATATTCATCATCACCACTCGCTTATTCATAATCTGTAATCCTCCTGAACTGACAAAGCTCAGTTCAGCCAGTTAGATAACCAGGCTGTTTGAAAATGCAGACTGCACATCGTGGGCATGAAAGAGACTCAGCACAGGCTTCTCGTGGTTTCTACCTCACTCTGTCGTCGACGGCAGCATTCTCTTCATTTCACCTCAGCTTTAACACTTTATGACAGATTCACACAGCGTCTGCTTTTGTGAATGAACGAACTCACTCATGTTAAACAGTAAACTAAGAATGAACCACAGTGGAGCTGTGAAATCTTTTCCAAAATGTTTCCCGTGCTTTTCACTTCAGTTGCTTGGAAACACTTCGCTAACTGTATGTCCTTTTCCATTGACAATACTTATTCTCGGATCTAAACTAATTTCTTTTGTTTTTGTCATGATGCTTTTACAAGTGATGCCTCAAATCCTTTCTGGAGAGAATATTGGACAAATGTTCAGTGTTAACTTCAGTTCACACATGGTCCTTACCATTACTCAGTGAAGGAGCTTTGATAAAAGGTCAGTTCTTTTGGGGATTGATAATATTGACCCTGGTCATTTTTGTTTTCTTAAAATAATTTTTGTTTGCAAATGAACATAACTTACTGTTTCTAAATCAAACTCATCTTGAAATGAAAAAATCTGAAAAAACAAATTTGCACAGAGGGCTGATATATATATATATTTTTTACCTTAACTGTGTATTCCATGTAACCTTTTATTTGTATAGCAAGGTTGCAAAGTTATTAAAAGAACTCATTAAAATCAAGAAGCAGTTTTCACATGCAAGAAAAGATAAAAATGCAGTTCACAACTGAGCAGAACTTGGTGACTTGGTGATCTGAAAAGGAACTAAATTTTCTTATTTTTTATGTTTTTATTTTTTGTGTCTTTTACAACTTTTTGTCCTTTTTTGCATTCTTTTTTTCATTTTTGTCTTTTTGCTTCCTTTATGCCATATTTTGTCTTTTTACATATGTCTTTTTGCATCTTTTGTCTCTTTGTATCTTTCTTTCTGTTGTATCCTTTAGAAAATACATTGAGGTGACAATTAACCATCTGATTTCTTCAACTTTCCATCAGGACCAAAAATCCTTCTTTAAACTGAAGTACAATACTGATTTAACATTAATGTGATAATTATATTAGTATAAACTCAAATACAGTAGTTACTACTTTATCATATGAGAACATTTTCAGTCGTATTGCCCTCCTATAGTTGCAGCTTTGTTAAATAATTAAGTCACTTGCGTTAACCAGTGACCCAAGACTGAACCTCCAGGTAGCCTAGTTGGCAGAAAAACAGTGAGAAACGGGGTGAAATGTTGTGAGAATGAGTGGGGAGAGGAGACAAACATTGATGTGAAGAAGAGACAGAAGGTGAGATGGGGAAATCGGATCCCTCAGCAGTCCTGCTGTGTGTACATGGTGGCTCTTTTTTTCCTACGTGGTCTTGCCTTGTTCTTCTGTTGGCTCTGAGCCAGTGATGGCTCCAGTGTCACATGCAATCATTGTTATTTTGAAGCGAAGGACGAGTCCCCATTATCCTCTCTGTGCCCATTAAAGAGGAAACCAGAGTTCTGACATCCAGCAGCAGTGACATCTTCATCCCATTTATCAAAGAGCTGGAACAAACACCTCCCATCTCCCTGCTGGTAACACAGTCCTGCTCTTAAGTGTGTCACATACAGGTGATCTTCCATTTGAACAGGTGATGTTTCAAGTTTGTTTTAAATTTATTGGACTGTACAATTTGACCAAAATCCCACACATTTTTCTCATCTGTGCCATGGAATAGATCATGTAGACTCCCTGGCACATTATCCCAGGATGTCTGGGTGGTTTTGGTGATTCTGCTGGATCTGGTGAATGCTGCTGTGTAATTGAGTCATGAACTGTGTAATTGTTCTATTAAAAGTGATTGTCATGCTCTGAAAATAAAACAGAGTTTAAACCACAAATTTGTATGAGTTTGTTAGATTATAAATTCAGCTTAATTCAGGAGATGGTTTTGGGAGGTGGAGATTATTTTTAGGATTTACAGGTGAGTGATGGTTGTGTAAGTGTAGCAACATAGAGGAGTGATGGGACTCAGCCAGGATTTAAAGGTGCAGCTGATTCGGGGTGGGTAAGGCAGGGATGATGGTGATTGTTCAGAAAATTGGGCTTGAGAACAGACTTCCACACCCGTCTGAACTATGCACAGGCTTCATGAATGAATGTAATGGGTTACAATGACCAAAGGATAAAAAATACTGCTGGAAAAACTGTAGTTTGCAACTTTAACTGACTTTAATAGTAGAATACCATAAAATGATAACACCATACAGTCGATCCTAACATATCACAAAAAACAGAATAATTTCACTGAAGCCGACCCATGTCTGTGTGTAATTATCGTGCCAAGTGAGATGCTGAGCCTATCGCTGCTGCATTTATTAAAGGCTGACGAAAGATAAAACTGTGTTTGTTAATTGGGCGCGGGCCTGATTGCAGAATGATTGCAATACAGGAAACCGGTTTTGATTACATGCCTTTTCAAACGTTGCCATTGAGTCGAGGTGACTGTTGTATTTGAAAGAAAAATTACAGCATATCTTTTAGTCCTTTGTGTTTACTGAGGAATGAAAGATGTGACACATTTTGATGCAAACTCCTGAATGAAATCTTTTGCAGAAAACACTGTTATATTCATGAATGGCCTCTGGAGCTCTAGCATCGTGACCCCAGCTTTACATGCGTAGTGTCAGCCACCCTGACTCTCTTTATCCCTGTCAGTTTGAAGGCATCATCCATAGAAGCTCTGTATACATACGTTTTTGACAAATAACTCTTGAGACAGCCCGAGCTGAGAGAGAGTGTGATAAAAAAGAAAGCATGAAGAGAAGGAGGGACTAAGAGATACCACCCGGGGGGGCTCAGAGAGAGGATTTGCAAGAGAGAAAGAAGCAGGGATGATGGCTGCAAAAAAATATCAAGAGTGGAGAGAGGCTAAGGTGAAAGAAAGCAAAGCGGGACAGGAAGGAGTGCTCTTCTGCGATGCGAAGACAGGCTTTCATATCATTTAAAACGTGTGTTTTAAATGATATGAAAGCTGCCAGGGAAAACACAGATGTAATGTGGGACTGGGAGTGGCTGTGTTTGTGGTTTTTAAATGTCTGTAGACTGTGGACCTTGCAGAGGCACCGTACACTGACTTGGCTGCTGCCACAAATAATAAAGTAACATCTAATTTCTGCAGGTTAGAATGTGTAGAAATTTAGAGGAAGATGAGAGATCACCCACTATGGTTTGCATCTTTTCCTCTAGAGATAGAGACTGCGAGCTTGGGAACTGATGGACCTGCTTCAGAGCAAATGTTTAATTCGCTGAGTGGTTCAGTCTGGCCCTGCTCTCATTCTAACTGGTTTCCACTCAGACTAAATTGGGTCAGACCAATCACATTGAGTTTCTGATGGTTGGTTCCATCCTAAGATTTAAATCGATTCCCCTTCCTGGGAGCATTCATTTTTGTCCATATAGAGAACTTTACCACTTACCCCTGACTTATGAAATGATCATTATTGTTATTGTGGTTTATATATGGTACATCATGACTTACCAAAATGCTTGATATCATACTTACTTTATTATATTTAATTTAAAGGATAACTATCCCCAGTCTAAGTCTAGAAATAGGCTGAGAGTGCAGTGATTATTGTCTGAATGTCTTGTGTGGGTGTGAGACGGGAAGCGTTTAGGGACACCAGGAGAACAGAGAATCACAGCTCTGTATGCATGAGGAAATGAAAGAGTTAGTTTGCATTTTTGTTCTGGTTTTACCACCTAGGAAAGGCCACGTAAAAAGTCAGTATCTGTGCCTGCTAGTTCGGATTCAAGCCAATAAACAGATAATCCATTTGAGGCAAGGTTAAATAACCCTGACCATGTCCCTGTGTGAGTCCCTTGGTTCCAAACAGACTAATATGACAAGGTTAATTCAAACTATGTGAAAATTAATGAGGTTTGGTGGTATCCAGTGGACTAACAGGTGGGCTTTTCAACCCAGATTAGAGGAGTTTTACATTTATGGTGTAGAGGTGTCAGAAAAGTACATTCATACATCATCGTTAAATTATTTTAAGATGGGAACCTTCAAGTTGTGCCTTTTTCTCCTAGTCATTGGTGATTTTAACATATTTATCAATTTTAAATGCATGTCATCAGAAGTACTGATGCATAACTGAGTCATACTTTGTTTATACCTCAGAAGCATATTTTTAACATTGTAAAGAGCTAGCAAATTAAAATAATAAAACTAGAAAGCACTCAGGGAGAACAGACCTCCGCCTAGGCAGCTCAATTTCTCTTCATCGTGAAAACCTATTATCATTTGAACCTATGCTCATTTCCCCATAATGTTATTACACCAAAAGTAATATTATTACATTTATTTGACCCTCATTATTGAATTATTTGACCATGAAAACCTACCATTAGAATCACATACAAATGATTATTAGTTCAATAGTTATTCATGAAAATAATATTTAAATAATGGTGGTTTTCTTCTGAATCTAGCTCCCTTAAATGTTGACGATACGTCAAATCCGTGGGCATATTACTGAATCTGCAGACTTTCCCCCTTGCAGTAGTTATTTTGCCTCAGTCCCTGTAAGCATTCTGGATCACTATATCCAGAATATTGTTCATATCTGAATCAAACATTGTGGTTTGATTGAATCTATTATGTTGTTATCAAATGTTTTTGCCTAAATTTTCTGGGTGTTATTTGTGGAGTTACAAGAACAAATGTTGAATTTGGTCCTACCTCACAATGGTGAAGAATCTCTAAAAAAAATCCTCTGGATCCAGATGATGATACAGGTCACTACCACAATCTAATCTATTGGTCCTTTCTGACCTACGGTATCCTGAAACTTTCATCCAAATCCATTCATAACTTTCCAAGTTATGTTGTGGACAAACAAATAAACAAACAGATACATAAACTAATATTGACAAAAACAAGTAGTCTACTACTCCTACTCTTACATCACTTTTCCTGTACATCTTGTGTCTTATATCTATTTCTCTATTTTTTACTCCATCTTTACATCTTTGTCTTAGTTTTTATTTTGTTGCATCACTTTTACCATTTCCATCTTGTTTCATCTTTTGCAGTGCTTTTGTCTTTTTCTGTATTTTACAGCATTTTTGTTTTGTTACTTCTTTTATGCATATATTAATTTTTTGCCTAGGTGTACCTTCAGTAATTAAAAAAGATGTATTTTCAACACATCTGACAGGATTTGGTAAGTTTACATCAACAGTTGGCCCATTTGTCCCCTGTTTTGTTCCTCTGATTCACTGTACGTCTGTCATTTGAGGCGTTTTGGTCTGTCCGTCTTGTAAATTTAAAAAATGAAATGGACTAATTATGACTGAGTTGGTTGGCTAACGGAAAAATCCACGAGGTGATTCACATGATCTTCAATGTCAGATCGGTGCCTGTCGCTAACATTTCAGCTGCATGATTTGATTTGATGACTCAGTACACCTATAGAGACCAGTATAGAAATCTGCAGACGCATCTTCATCTGTTTGTTTCAAAAGGCAGAGTCGAGAACTTCCAGTCTCCCGTCTCCAGCGTGGCGACACAGGATAGAGATGGACAAGATACTAATTAAGGAAATTATTGGTTGTTGAACCCTGATTAACTGCAAGGTCCCAATTACTGATGTGATTGTTCTAATAGGGCCATTAGTTTCATTTATGCTTTCATTAGACATGACAATGGAAATGTTTTGTGTTTATTTTAGTGTTTTTACTTTGGAGATTCTGTTTAGTTCCTTGTATTTTTTTTGCACATTTTGTTGATTGTTTCTTTTCTTGTTCAGTTTGTTGATTATATTGTTCACTTTGGTCATTATTTTTGTTCATTTTGTGCATTATTTCATTAATTTCTCAATTTGCTGCACAGTTAATGGGATTGCAATATCATCCTGAACATTTAATGTAATGCATGTATCATAGTATTACTGTATATAATGTATTATATCCTAATATACACAGTTGAGGTCAAAATTATTAGCCCCCTTATGGAAATCTAATTCTTTTCAAAACGGTGTCAACTAAAGGGGGTGTCAAATAATTTTGAGGAGGATTTGTGGTGATTTAATGGCATAAGCAGGAAAAAAATAAAAATGTAAAACTGTTACAGTTGTGTTTTACAGTGACATTAACTTATTGAATCATGCAGGCCTATTGTTTTTATGTTAAGTGGAGTTTGCGTATAAATACGTATAAATATTAGTGGTATATTTTCAGTAGTCGTAAACAGCTGCAGAGGAATATCATGGGTATTGTAAGATTGTTTTAGTTTATCTTTATGGAATGCATTTGTTGCTGAACATATTTCTTGAAGCGTCATGATTTCAGTACAATATTTGACACTGCAGGCCTCAAAAAAGCATTATCTGGATACTGATGTCAAATACTGAAGGCAGCAAGAAGCTTCTGGAGCTGGGCAAATCATTTGATTTTCCATCCACTGCTTTTGAATGAAGTGATTATACGTGATCATTTTAATGTTGCGTGAATAACAGCTGATCATTACTGTGAACAGGTTTTTGTTTTATGACTCAGATGATAACACATTGTGGGTGTGTGTGTGTGTGTACTAGAGAAATAATATCTCTCTATAACTTACAAGCCCAGCTTGTATAGGAGGAATTAAAATGTACAGTTTAAAGCAGCAGGGTCACTAAGACGTGGATGCAACAGACTGAAGCAAGAGATTAACAGAAACAAAAAACATCCTCCACACAGCACCTTTCAAAGAGATGTGAACTTAAATGGCCATGCTTCTTTTATATTATATATTATTTATTATTTTATACTTTTATATTATTATTATCTACATTTATTCTTCCATTAATTTAAGAAAGCTGCTTCTCATCTTATATGTAGTATAATTCTACTTATTTATTACCTGACCTTTCATTACTGCCTTTCTTGTGACTCCCTCTTTGTCTGCCTCCTTTTCAGTCATTCCTCTAATGCAGGGGTCAGCAACATTTACAATCTAAAGAGCTATTTTTGGGCAGAGCTACACAGTATTTGAACCCCCTTATATGTACCGCACTCCATATGACTGTTCATTTACTTGACTACTTTGTTCAATCATTCATTTTGTATTTGTGTTCATTCTGATGACTCATTGCTTTTCTGATTTGAGCGCAATTTTAGTCATTTTGTGGATAATTTTGTTCAGTTTTTTCTTAATCTTGTTTATTTTTTGCTTATTTTGTGCATTTTTTGGCTTTTGTCCATTTACTCAACTATTTTGTTCAGTTTTGTTGATTTCATTGATTTTTTTTTTCCATTTTCTTGATTATTTTGTTTTGTAGATTTTTTACAGTCTTATCTTCATTTTTGTTCATTATTTGGTTTATTTTGTCTTCTTTTGGTTCATTTTGATTAATTGTATCACTGAGTTGCTGTAGCTGGGCTGAAGAACCACATGTGGCCCTGGTGCTACAGGTTGCAGAACCCTACTCTAACATCTCCTATAACCCAGACATCATATGTAAAGAATACAGGCTTTTATACATGGGCACAAGAGAAAACACCATCAGGTGAAAATCATTTATCAGTACTAATAGAAGTGACGTTAAAATGCTCTTTCACTCAAACTATTTTCTTTTTCAATGGTTTGAATGAGAAGCCAACATCTTGCACCAAGACCTTTTATTTACAATGACAGATTGAGCGATATATGTTTATTGCATCTGAGTAGTATTTTATTTATGAGATTTTTCAGTCTGACTTGGGAACTAAAGTAATATTGTTCACACTATGCACTCCCCTCAGACTGAAATACAATATATCATGTAATAAAGTCAACAATATCACTGCCCCCATTGACATTCCCAACTGTAAGAAAGATTTATTATTCCTGACCCACAGTTTTGTTGAAGCTACTTGAATATGCAGTACGAAACTTGAATTAAACTAGACCAGGTAGTCACTTTAAAGTCACCCCAACATTCTTCAGCTGAATGTTAATATCAGTGTTATCAAAAACGTACAGTGAGGACTGTGAATGCATCATGATGTGTTCCTTTAAGTGTCTGTGACCTTCATTTTACTGATTCATCTGAGCTTCAGAACTTAAACGCTTTTAATCCGGTGATTTATCCAGTATTTTAGGCTCCAAGGAAGCGCATAGACAAACACCTGCATGGACAGACACAAACAGCCCTCAGAAATGCAGAGAGCAGCTCAGATCACTGAAAGACATCCTGCTTGTTATGCCTGCCTGGCTGCTGTCTGATAAGCATTAGCCCGAATTGTCATCTCGCTGTGAAGCCTCTGAGTAATAAAGGCTTTATATGTATCACTGCTTGTCCTAGGCCAACCTGCTCAGCACTGACCTGGTTTCTGTTGCACCACAAAAACATGCATTTAAAGCACTGAAATCCCATATTTTTGCTATTGTAAACCATAGATGTCATGTATTTTCCTGGTGGGTTTTATTTCTGTGTAATGATTCATCAATTGGTATGCTACAAAGAAAAAAATAGAAATTCAAGATTCAAGAAAATTAAAAAAAAAACTGTTTATGGGAAATGGGTCTTAATATTTTCACTGGATAAAGCCTAGAAACAGAATTCTTTGTTTCCATCAGTAGATTTTTTTTTTTCTCTCCTGACGGCCATATTTCGAGAGGCTTTACGGATTCAAATAGTGACCAAGTGCTTCAGGGACCATGAAACATCATTTTCACATATGGATTGGCCTCCACAGAGTCCAGACCTTAATCCTATTGGGAATTTTTTGGATGCCTTGGGAATTGGAACCCTGGATGGGAATAAATATGACAATGCATAAGCTTATTGAAATAATGCTCAAAGCTAAAGGCAGTCCATCAAAATATACAAGTCTGTGACTTTTTGTTTGGACAGTGTATCTTCTTCTTCTTCTCCTTTCGGCTGCTCCCCTCAGGGGTCGCCACAGCAAAATACCAATGATTCGCATGTT